>JANHFX010007681.1:6028-27040 GCA_027560015.1 Chloroceryle amazona | reverse complement strand
GGTCGGCGCCTCGGCCTTGGGGCGCGGGAGGCAGCGGCTCGGGGCCGGTCCCGGTGGGTCTCGGCCGGGCACCGGAGGCTGCTCCTCGGCCGGCCCCGGGGGACGAGGCGAGGCAGACGCCCTGCGCTTTGCGGGGAAGACGGTCCCTGGTGCCTGCGGCGCTGCCACCGCTCATCAGGGTTACCCTGTAAACACCAGCGAAGTTTCCGTGCAGTAATGTAATGCTCTCTACTAATAGACGTCAGCTCTGGGGGAAAAAAAAAATAGGAAAAGACAAACAAACAGCAATGCCCCCTTAAAAAACCTCAGTCCACAAGGGTGTTGAAAGTGGGTCCCAGAAGTTCCCCAGGAGTCTGTGTGAGCTTTCTTCTGAAAACATCTCTTGGCTCTGGTTTGACTCTGTCTTAAAACCTTATCCATTCTTCGTAGAGATTTTCTTACCCCCCTCGATCTGCTGGGGCTAGGTAAAAAAATCGGCAGGTTGTTTCATTGGAGGTTTTATTTCCAGGGGACGGTGGCCCTTTCTGGATAGCTGATAGGGTGCTGTGGAGGGTCTCTCCTGGGAGGTCCTAGAGGTGTTGTGTCTGTGTCATGTGGGAGCACCTGTGCCCTGGCTGGTGTTTGCCTAGTTAATACTCTTGGGCATTGGGTTGATTGGAAAGGGTGTCTTTACCTGCGAGTGATGGATGGCTTTCTTGATAAAGTTGAGAGAATTGGTGCTGGCAAACAAAAGTAGATGGTGTTTGATGGAATGATTAAACAAAGTGGAGTTTTGCACCTCTTTCTGAAGACCGCTGCTTGGTTTTACGTTGTTTCACGTGTTGGTTTAGCCCACTGCAAACGTTCAGCTCGTTTTCATGGTTGTGAAGAGGAATATATGCAACGCTGTGGTTGCTCTACTGGAAATATATCAAATGACTTTGGTTTTTTCTTCCAAATGGAAAGTTATTTGTGCATGAAAGATTTATCTGCTTCTTGAAGGAGGTGTGTTTTTTTGCATGAAACTGTTTTTCAGGTGGTAATATTCTTTCCTGCATTGTAAACTACTCTTTGATACTGTTAGATATGAAAGTATGTAGTTGAATCCTTCTAATGTAGGATTGCTTGTTTCTCTTAAAGGTCTAATAAAAGAAATGGTCTTATTTTCATAAATGAATTTGCCATTTTAATACAAGTCTGAAGAGCGTAGTTGTATATTTCTTACTTGTAAGTCTGCTGTTCATGTCCTGGAAGATCTGTGAATATCTGTGCTTTAAATCCCTCTGTTAGGGACGTTGTGGATGGCTTGGTAGTACTTCTTTCTCCTGAAGTTCACTTTGGTAACGATGCTTATAACTGAAACCAGCTTGTTTGGGTTGTGTGAGGAGAAGGCAGTTATTTGTTCCTAATGTGATTCATTCCTGGATAGCTTTCCGAAGAATCACAATTTAAGTATGAGATGATCTACTAAGTAATGAAAGAGCAAGAGTGTTCCATCCTTTCTTTAATCCAACGTACGTATGTTGCCACTTGACATGTTCGGCTCTTTTGTTGAGTTGTAATCCCAGGAAGACAATTTTTATACAGACATGGAAAAAAAAAAATGGGTGTGTGATCAGCTTTTGGGTAATGAAGTGACAGCTTACAACTGTAAATACAGTGGCTTGGTGAGGAGCTCTTACTGTGTGCTCAGTGGAGGTGGCTGTCTAGAGGTGGCTGTGAAATGTCACTTAGTTTCACTGGTTTGTGTGCCTCCTGAAGAATTCTTTGCATGCAGCTCGAGGAGACTTTCTGAGGTGTGGCTTGTGTTGCTTTGTTCAAGTAAGAAGATGCACAGTTGAAGGAAGGAGAATTATAATAGATGGAGCAAGGGTTTGATAAAATTCAGGGCTTTCAAGTATTTAATTCTTCCTCTTTGCCTCTGAAAGAGTGAGCTGTTCACCTACTGGTGATGGGAGAGTTTCAAAGAATCTTCACATGTGTTCCGGTTCTTTTTATGTCCTCTGTGGAAGGCGTATTCATGTCTCGAAACCGTACCAAAACTGCAGTGCAATTACTGACAAGTAACACAGGGATAAGGTACTAGAAAATGCATCTTACTCTTGTGGTGGTTGTATGTTGCAGTGCCTCGTGGTGGTCGCAGGTTTGAACTGTCTATATACACAGTTCTTTGTGGACTGTTACTGCTGTTGTGTTGCCTGCATTGATTTTTGCCTCCATTTATTCTTTATTGCAGTCTAAAAGTTGGTTTTAATTGGTTGCCCACAGGATTGGCTTGGCTTCTGCTACTTGTTAAGAAAAAAACATCTGTCTTTTCAGGTAAGAGCCTTTGAATTGAAGACTTCTTTATATGCATATTGAGTATATCTTAAGAAATATTTGAAGCTTTTGGAATCTGTGAATTGGTATCAAAACACTTGAGTCAAATTATCCAGAGCTAGACTCTTTGACTCCCATTGGTGATGGTGGTTCTGGCAATGTTCTTGTAAACAGAATTTTCTGCCACACTAATGTTTTGTTGTTTCTTCAGCACGTGGTAGTCTGGAACATGCTCCCAGTTACTTTGCACTCTTGGAAAAATGTAACTACTCTACAGAGGGCCTCAAGTCTGCATGTTTCTAACTATTGGAGTTTACAAGTGTACAGCAGTTGGTTCTAATTGGGTTTTGCAGCATGTAAAGGGATCAGATAGATTCAGATTAGCTCAGAGGTGACTCTTAATTCAACAAGTTGATTTTAGCCTTTTTTTTTAACAAAAAAAACCCTCCAAAAAAGGCAGAACTGTAGTCTGCAGTTTTAGGTTTTGCTAGACAGTCTCAGCCTGGATACTTCAAATTCCTCCTCCAATACCAGCGTTATTCCAGTTCTCAGTCTTTGTGCAAGAGTTGCCAAAACTGGTGTGTGTGTACGTACCACCTGAGTGTGGTACCCGATGCTCCCCAGGGGCGATGTTGAACCTTCTAAACTTTTCTTAATTTGAAAAATGTGCAGAGCTGAAAAGGCTAGTTTGGTGTTTTTATCAATTTCTGCACATCGCCCAAATTTTGCTTATTTTACTGACTAGTGCATAGGTGGCTGAAGTGATGTTGAGACACACGAGGCTCATCAAATGAGTTGAATCAGGTTTGTTGTCAGCAGCCCTTTACTCTCCCTTTCTGATCACTGCTTGCTAGTGGGGATGGCTTGTCCATAGTACAGCTGTAGGATTTGATGCTTCTGGTCTCTCAAAAACCAAACCCAAAATTACAACAAAACCACTTTTGCCTTGAAGTACCTTTTTGTACAAGGGAGGAAAAACCTGAGAGCAGCTCTAACAGCCCAACAACAAGCCTCGAGAGCATGCTCCCCAGGCACATAGCCTGTTCTGTGTCTGCAGTGGATGCTGCTTCTGCCTGTATGTTTCTCTCAACAAGTGAGCAGTGAAATACTTGAGCAGGCTTTGCTTTTTCATTAGTTGGAAAATTTGAGTGGGTTATTGTCTCCTAAGTGTGTTTTGGAAAAAGTCGGACTCGTGAGTGCTTAGAATTGTGAAATGTGTCCCTTTTGGTCCTTGTGATTTTTATTTAAATCACAGAAATTAATCTAAGTCTTTGTTAAGTGCTGAAATCCTGGAAGGGAAAAAAACCCACCACAGTAGTTTTGTTAAGAGTTGACAGCATATTTTTTTGTTTTGCCAAGAATATTTGATGGAGTAAAGTCCTTAGAATTGTTTTTATTCATGCCCTGCTACTGTTAGCTCTTGCTTAATAGCAAGTATTTGTTTACTACCATGTGTGGAATTAACTCTGCTGGAATCATTGTAGATAGTTTTTGTAGGGACTTGTGTGCCTGAGCAGATGTTTATTTTTGTTGATAGTGATTTAGTGGACCCAAGTAGAATTCTTAGTAATAAAACTTCAAGATCTCTCTTGACTTTTATAATGAAGTTTTGAAGTTAGTGCAAGACCAAACACTTGTATTATCCCAGAAGTTATGTAAATGGTCAGATGCTTGGACTCTTAAAAATTCTTCTATGACTTTTATGAATCTGTTAATTTGTCTTCTGGGCTATACTCGTGGAATCATTAGTAAATGCAGTTATCTAGCAGATGTCAGCTCTGACAAAGAATATATGATGTTCTAAACCAGCAGATCTGAAGAGAAAAGCCTTTCTAAGTTGCCTTTGTTCAACTTGTGGCCGTGTCAAATTGTTAGCCCTCTTGCACTGTAGGAAATAAATAGGAAATACCTAAAAGTAATCTCCCATTTACCCACAAAACTTCAAATGTCGAACTCCTGATGCATAACAGCTTCCGAAACCCTTTTCTCTGTATAATAGGTAATAGAGAAAATGTAAATATAGGTAATAGAGAAAATGTAAAAGCAAGATTTGTTGTATATTTTAGTTTTCAAAGCATAGGTGCAAAACCAGAGATGCTTTTATGCTGCTGGTTTGCCTCAGGATCATCTAATTCAGAAGCAGTCATGTAGTAAACTTAGGTTTCACAATCCCATTTAGTATGGCTTCCTTACAGTAGGCAGAATTTTCATTTTAACTTCCATTTTGGAGGTTGCTGTCAACGTTAGGCAGATTTAAAACAAAGCTGCAGAATCACTGGAGGAAAAACCTGCTGTTTTAAATCAGTGCAAAAAGTTTCACCTGCTTTCTTAGATGTGTATGTAACATAGTTCTTAACTTTGACCTGTTTTTTTCACATGGCCCTGGTGGGTTGCTGTTGGAAAATGATTGGACAATGCACTTTACTCAAGTTAAATTTGTCCCTCAGAGATAAATTCAAGATACTGCTTTTGTTATCATGTCACAGAGATGGGAAAGTTGCTTTAAAAAAAACAAAACAAAACAAAACCAACCCCTGAGGTTTAGTATGTATTACTCTTTTCTGTTGCCACCATCCTTTGCCGGAGTAGGGGTTTTCTTAGGAGTATGTACAGCTGGATTTGTCTCTGTAGACTTTCTCATGTTAATCTTAGAAGCTCCAGTCTCCCTTTCAAGGTGATGTAGTAAGGGAATGGATATAGCTTCTCCAGATGCTGTGAATCGGAGCTGACTTGGTACCAGGGGGCTTGTCTGCTGCTCTCTTGAGGGAGAAAGGTCCTCCACACTTCTCTGGTGTCAGCTGGATGTGGGCCAAGGCCTGTGATACCCCAGTGTGGCCCTTGAGTTCATTAGTTTATGGAATGGGCTAGTGCTTGTTTATGGAGCAACAAAACAAAATGCTTGAGAGGAATCTGAAGTTCCATCGTATGAACAAAAGCATTGCCTCTGGTTTTCCCCCGTAGAAGAATTGTTACCCTTGTTTTTATTAAGTACTAAATTCAGCCTTACATGATGTGATTAAACTGTTGGATAGTGGCTTTACCTAGTGGTTAAAGATGTGCTCAAGGTGTGCCTACTCTAAAGCATCTGGAGGACCTGGAGGGGCAAATGCAGCTGACTGAGATCTGGCGGGATGCTGGGATACAGTGTTGGGCTGAATGGGAGATAGCTGTTGACTGTAGTTGTCATAGCTTTCATATATGGCCAGAAGTCTTTGGGTTGTACTGTCTGGTTCATTCTTGATTTCAAATGTTCAGTTAACACCATTTTATTTGTGCCTAATGGGAGTCTTAGAGGGCTTCTGTACAGATACTGAGCTGGCTTGTACTTGGGAAGCCCTGAAGTTTCAGAGGCGAAGTGGCTCAGGTGCTATTGCTGATGGTTTAGGATGAGAGGCTGGCTTCTGAAGTGATGTACTGTGCTAGTATTAACACCATGCTTTCAGTCTTTACTGAAGGTTTGTCAAGAATAAGTGAGAATTACTTAGCTTCCTGTTTATTTTGAACTTCAGGCTGTTCTGTAGAATGTGTGCAAGGTAACAGTCAAAATCTGCCTGTTCAGAATTGATCTTAAGCTTCCACTAACCTCAGCTGTAGAGGTAAAAGACATTTACTTGTGCCTGAGACAGAAGGTGTAATATTAGACAGAACATCTGCAAGTGTTTAAAAAATTATACCTTGGTTTTGAAAGTTGTAAAGGCCAAATGTCTAGCCAGGGTATGCAGAGATGTTACTCTAGGGGAGGTCTGTATTGCCACACAATGTCTGGGGCTAGTTTAACTGTTACCTAACTTCATGGTCGCCTGGACCTGCTGCCTTTGCTGGGAGGAAAAAAAAAATTAAGATCAGTATAATCTAGATGATTCCTGTCAGGAGGTCACTCGAGTGTCACTGTTGCTAGTTGTCCATAACGGGTTTTAGTTTGTAACCAACCCGCTGTTACGTCTTCACCTGGCAGGAGAGAAAATCCCTCCCCTAATGAAAGAGAACTGTTTATTTCCCCTAGGTGTGCAGAATTTTTTGCAGTCACTTTGCCAGGTAGAGTGGATACCATATTGAAGTATGGTAAATTAATTTTGTTTGCTTGGCTAAAATACTCACTTTGCTTGCATTCCATTAAATATTCAACTACTGATGTAATCTTGATTTTTGCTTTTCCTTGGGTGTGTTTTTTTTTACTGACACTTGTGGGTCTTAGTTTAACAGTTATTTTGGATTTTTTTAGTGCAAAATGTATACTGATTGTGTTGGTAAATGTTTAATACTTCAATCTGTATGGAGTAAACACGAATAAGGAACTTGGAATTTAAACATGCTTAATCTTTGCAAGATGTTGTCAGGTGTATGTAAACAAATATAGTAGATGGTGTCTATAGGTAATTGCATGGTGTCATAAACAGTAGTCTGACATGGCCGTTGCCTTTTCTCATCTGCAGGTGTGTGTTGTTTCAGCGCAGCATGGCTGTGGTCATCCGCTTGCAAGGTCTCCCGATTGTGGCGGGGACCATGGACATTCGCCACTTCTTCTCTGGATTGACCATTCCTGATGGGGGCGTGCATATTGTAGGGGGTGAACTGGGTGAGGCTTTCATCGTTTTTGCCACTGATGAAGATGCGAGGCTTGGTATGATGCGCACAGGTGGTACCATAAAAGGGTCAAAAGTAACGCTGCTGCTGAGCAGTAAAACTGAAATGCAGAACATGATCGAACTCAGTCGTAGGCGTTTCGAAACTGCCAATCTAGATATGCCACCAGCAAACGCTAGCAGGTCAGGACCACCACCTAGTTCTGGAATGAGTGGAAGGGTTAACTTGCCTACTACTGTACCTAACTTTAATAATCCTTCTCCTAGTGTAGTAACCGCTTCTACTACTGTGCATGAAAGCAATAAAAACATATCCACATTTTCTACTGCCAGTATGGGGACTGCACCTCCAAATCTTGGGAGTACCTTTGGTAGTCCAACGTTTAGCTCAACTATACCTAGCACAGCATCCCCAATGAACACAGTACCTCCTCCTCCGATCCCTCCTATCCCAGCTATGCCATCTTTGCCACCAATGCCTTCTATTCCCCCGATACCTGTTCCACCTCCTGTACCCACACTGCCTCCTGTTCCTCCAGTTCCTCCGATACCCTCTGTGCCCCCTGTACCTCCAATGACACCTATGCCTCCCATATCAGGAATGCCTCCTATGAATCCTCCACCCGTAGCACCTTTACCCGCTGGAATGAATGGGTCTGGAGCAGCAGTGAATATAAACAGCGGCTTGAATCCATTGTTTATCGGTCCCATGAATCCTGTAAACCCTATCCAGATGAATTCTCAAAGTAGTGTCAAGCCAATTCCAATCAATCCAGATGACTTGTATGTCAGTGTTCATGGAATGCCCTTTTCTGCAACAGAATCTGATGTGAAAGACTTTTTCCTTGGGCTCCGTGTGGATGCAGTCCATATGCTGAAGGATCATGTAGGTCGAAATAATGGAAATGGACTAGTTAAGTTTTTTTCTCCTCAAGATACATTCGAAGCACTGAAGCGAAACAGAATGCTGATGATTCAGCGGTATGTTGAAGTTAGTCCTGCAACAGAGAGACAGTGGGTGGCTGCTGGAGGCCACATAACTTTCAAGCAAACCATGGGTCCCTCTGGGCAGTCGCACCCGCCTCCTCCCCAGGCTCATTCTAGGTCCAAGTCTCCTGGTGGACAGAAAAGGTCACGGTCGAGATCTCCCCATGAGCAGGGTTTCTGTGTTTATTTGAAAGGTCTTCCCTTTGAATCGGAGAACAAACATGTGATAGATTTTTTTAAAAAGCTGGATATAGTAGAAGACAGCATTTATATAGCTTATGGACCTAACGGGAAGGCGATCGGAGAGGGTTTTGTTGAGTTCAGGAATGAAGCTGATTACAAAGCGGCTTTGTGTCATCATAAGCAGTACATAGGGAATCGCTTTATTCAGGTTCACCCGATTACTAAAAAGGCAATGTTAGAAAAGATAGATATGATTCGTAAAAGGTTACAGAACTTCAACTATGACCAGAGAGAAATCCTCATGAATGCTGAGGGAGAGCCAGGCTCACCAAAATTGTGTGCACATATATCTAATATTCCCTACAACATAACAAAAATGGAAATCCTTCAGTTTCTAGAAGGACTGGCAGTAGAAGAAAACTCTGTACAAATTCTTGTTGATACTAACGGGCAAGGTTTAGGACAAGCACTGGTTCAGTTTAAAGCTGAAGATGATGCTCGTAAGGCAGAGCGTTTGCACCGTAAAAAACTGAATGGAAGAGATGTTGTTTTGCGTTTGATAACTGTAGAGGAAATGAGAGATATTGAGAGGAGCCCACCAGCTCAAGGGAAAAAGATTCTGAAAATACCGATCCAAGGAAACGCGGCTGTGCCAGGAGCACAGGGCGCTGGTGGGGATGAGCATGCCTTCTTGGGGGGAAATTCTAAAGATGCAAGCAACGGTCCTCCGTTTAACTTCCCTGGTAACTTCAGTGCGTCTGGCACATTTGGTCCCCCTCTGCCACCACCTGGAATAGGTGGCTTTCCTGATTCTAGACCAGGATTACCTGCAGTTGCAGCTGGTGGTTTGCCCGGCGCAGGTATCGAGGTCCCAGCTTTTGCAGGTGGTCCTGGAAATTTGAGTGGACCGGCAGGTTTTGCAGGGGGTCCTCAGGCTTTTGGTAACGGTCCTGGCAATTTAAGCGGACCACCCGCCTTTGCTGCTGGCCCTCCAGGAATTGCTGGCGGTCTTGGACATTTAAGTGGCCCTCCAGGGTTTGGACCTGGGCCAGGAAATATACATATTGGTGGACCCCCGGGTTTTGGAACAGGGTCTGGGAAGCCGGGACCAACTGTCATTAAAGTGCAAAATATGCCCTTTACTGTTTCGGTGGATGAAATTCTGGATTTCTTTTATGGTTATCAGGTGATCCCGGGTTCAGTGTGCTTAAAATACAACGAAAAAGGCATGCCCACTGGAGAAGCAATGGTTGCGTTCGAGTCTCGCGACGAAGCTATGGCAGCTGTTGTTGATTTAAATGACAGGCCTATAGGCTCCAGGAAAGTCAAACTTGTTTTAGGGTAGCTGTTAATATGAAGTAGCTGTAGAATAGATATTCATAGTGCTGTGATAAATGCATCCGGATTGGTTTTTATAGTATTTCCAGGATAGAACCTGTGGATTGTTTAAATTGTAAAACAGATTGGTTTTGATAAGACAGAGCACTGGCTTAGCCATTACAGAAGAAACGCTGTCAGGGTAGATGCGCAGTGGACTTTCCCGTACCAAGATGTGGAGAAGCTAGACAGATTCTTATCCTAGCAGTTTGGTAAACTCTACTGGACACAGTGCTTATCAAGGAATCTAGGTTGGTTTTACGTAGTTTTGGATAAGGGAAAATAGATGAAGTCAGTGGAGCTCTTCAGTGGGTGCTCTTGCAAGCCATTGTAAAATAGATAGCTATTTCTAGATTTGGTTAAAAGCTGGCTGAATTTGCTTTGTTTACAGGTCAAAGCTTTGTTTAAAGTCCTGATTTTATTCTGCAACCGAACGAATTCTCAGTGTACACAGATTAATTGTTTTGTGTATGTATCTTTATTTTTTTCCAAGATTTTCACTGTATGAACAGTTGAATTATGCCCATTGCTGATGTGTCTACCAAACTAATTCCTCTAAGTATGAGCAGAACCGTTCTGTAAAATTCAAGCTGTTCTTTGTGGAATAACCTTTAGTTATTTATATATTGCAATTATAACTGTGCAGAATAAGACTTTTGCCACAAGTATAGCTAACCTCAAACATTATCCTATGAGTTTTTCTAGTACATTTATAAAAGATTTGCAGTAGAAGTAACTGCTTGAAAATGCTCATTATTGTTTAAGTAGCTTGATTTGTTAGGATTACACGAATCAGTTGGGATAGGACCTTTGACACTAGTTGGATCTTGATGTTGTATTTCTCACGTGTCTCGAACTCCTTACATAGAGTCTCTGCTAAGAGAACCAAAGTGGTGTTTATTAGTAGAAGATTGGAGTCCAGCTAAAGTTTTAAATTAGCTTCTATGTGAAAGAAACTTTTATCTTCAGCAACTCTTGTCATGAATTACTGCTATAGGTGAATTCAGAGATTAAAAATTTATTTTTCTCCAAAACTTGAAATTACTGAGTTAACTATATATTTTTGCAATAAAGTTGTGCTGTTGTATTCAAAGTCTGTAAAGAGTTGCCATTTTCTTTGCTGTGCAGTAAAACCTTCCATGGAAAAACGGAGAATTGGAAAGGAAGTAATTACACAAGTAAAAAGTTGATTTGTTTTTTTAATTTTTTTGTTCATCCTTGCTTGGCTTATGATAAATTTGGACTTGGACAATTAAGACTTGGATGTTGCCTGAAAAATCCTGCTGTTCCCTGCAAATCATTGTACTTAAACATAGTAAAGTTTAAACAGTTTTGGGTTTTTTTTTTTTGGACAAAGAAAACCAGTGCCTTTTGGTGTTGCATATCATGGAACACTGAAGTGTATGGTCAGGCAAAATTGAGAGGTGCAAGTGGCAACAGTTTTATTCATGTGGTGTGTAGGAGAGATTTGAAAACCTGTGCGGCGCTGCATCCCGAGAGGATTTCCCAGTACAGGAATATGTGGAAGGATTGTATAAAGGTGTACTTCAATAAAGAGGCGGTCACATTACACGGATGCGTCTGTAATTCATTAGCATAATTTTGTTTTGACAGATTACTAGGTGGTCCCAACTTGGAAAAGTTATGTGATTTGTATATACTGTTTAAAATTAAGCCTCCTGTTAATAAAACTGTCTGTCTCTGAAGCTTCATGTTATGCGTTTCAACAGTCTTTGGGAGTAATGTTTCAACAGCAGAGTTTTTTTTTCCCTCTTTTTTTTTTTTTTTTCCTTTGAAAGTCTGAAAGTACTCTTGCTGATGTCAGAAAGCTGTGTGATTAGGAGTCAAGCCTTTCAGTTTATTTTAAAAAGTTTGCTCTTTGTTTTTTAAACAACTTTTATTAAAGTTTCATACTATATTGGAGTTATTTGGGTGCTTGTTTCTTCATGTTTCACATTAGAATAAAATTACTGAAAAGGAAAACTTGGCTTCATTGTTCACAGAATTGATTTAAGATGTTAGTGTGTGTTGACTTGCAGAAACTGGTGGTAACTTTTATTTTTCAAGCTCAAAATGAATCGCAAGAATGCTTGTCTTGTTGTGAAATGTGATTAAACTACAGGTGTCTGGATTAGATGCCCAGTTCTGTGCTGCTGCTTTGATTCTTACATCTTGATCCCCTTGCTAATGGACACAGGGTTACTGGTGTTTGCGTTAGGCACGGCATACGCTGCGAAACGTGCTTGGTGTGCCGGTTCCTTTGGACTTTCTAAAAGTGCAGGTTTGTTTGGGAAATCTTTTCTTATTCTTGTCTTTTATTTACCCCCCCCCATATGGCCTAAGGATGTTTAAATGCTTACCTAAAAAAATTGTGAACCAAGGCAAAAGCCATTGGCTTTGGGAACATTGACATAGATGGAATGCTGAAGTGGAGGATTTAGGATGGGGAAGGGGCTCGTGCCAAGCAGTTAATGCTCCACATCTTTTAGCCCTAATCAGTAATAAATCATTGGGTAAATATCTCCTCTTTCTTGAGAGTAGGCTTTTTGGAAAAATAGGAAGTCGTAGCAGATTCAGTACTTCTGTATCTAACAATCCAGCTGCTGTTCTGAGTAGCTGTGGTTGATCCTTTGAAGCCTTTGTAGAGCAATGGGTCACTTGCAAATACAAGAAGCTTTCTGTAACAACTCACTTTGATGTTAGAAGCAGCCTTAAGCTGCACACCTCGCTAAAACATGAGGGGTACCTTTATGTTAACAGACTCCGTGGCTAGATGTGATAAAATGGCTTATTTTGCAAACGTTTGTATTTGTGAGCAGCCTTAGAAATAAGGGGGAGGACCTCTGAGGTCCCACGTCCAGCATGGAAGGTATGTAACAGCCCTTGCACGTCCCCTTCGAGGCTGGCCGCTAACAACAGAGCGCGCCAGAAAGCATCTGCTAATGCAGCTGGTTTGGCCTTGATGCTTTGAGTGTCAGGAGCTGACATCCTCCCTTAGCCTCCTTGGAACGGTGATGCTCGCGTCCCAGGGTCTGCAAGTTATGGAAGAAGGTACTTGTGTTTCTCTAACTGGCTCAGTTGGTGATTTTAGCAGTTTCTGAAGTGATAGTGCACAAGTACTGCTTCTAAAAACCAGAAGTGGCAAAGTGTTACATTCACGATGTGACTTCTGCTAAACACACGTGTCTCGGTTGTCCCATTCACTAGAGAGCATGAATAGAACTGATTCTTCAAGGAGACACTTGTGACCTACGTGGAACAACTGCAATGGTTAGACCAGTTTGACTTTGAAAGTTACCAGGTTTTCAAGTGGTTACATGTAAATGTTGCAGTCAGATTTTGGTTTTGCCACAAGTCAATTAGGTAATGTCAGAGGCAACCTTAAAGCCAGTTGATGAAAATACAGATTTGAGATGTTTTAGGCTGTGTAGGCTTAAAGAGAACTGAAGGATGCTTCTTATTCTCAGTAGTGTTTCTTTCATAGCAATTAATGTTTTCCTTGAATGTCTATGCTCTGAATTTGTTGTGAGGGGAGAGGAAGATGAATGCAGAAATGAAGACTGTAGTCATGCGCCCGTTGACATTGAAGGTCTACCTTCTAAAGAGCGTACTTGCTGGTCAGATCTGCTGAGTTGCTCAGGCTGTTTTTAAAGGAGTTGTTGCCTCTGCTGTGTGAAATTAGCAGCTTGTCTCACCGAGAGTATTTTGGTGCACTGAAGAGTGCAGACTCTAGGGGGGAAAAAAAATTAAAGTTGCCGTTGGCTGGGCGCACCAGTGGTGTGTTAATTGTAAATAACCATTTCAGTTTCTGAATTTTTGTTCCTTCTCAGTCTTCTGCTGTGGTAGTTCCAAAGCCACAGCGAATGCTGCCAGTCCTCAGCATGGTGTTCATGTTCTCTGAACCGTTTGGCCTCCTGATCTGCAGAATTGAAACAACTGCACGTTATGGACCATTTAAAGCCTCTGGTTGGACAACGCACCTCTGAGAGCAGCTTTAGGATGGTGATCCAGATACGTGGGTTAGGTCTCGAATCAAAGGGTTGTGATTCCTCTAATACAGACTCTAGTGCAAACCAGAAACTAATTCTGACAAGATAATTGATGGGGAGGAAGCAGTTTTGAAACTTTACTGGTATGTTGGGAAACAGTGTGTGTCTAGAGACATACACAAATCAGTTCTATGGCAGTTCACTTCTTTGGATATTGTGGAGGTCTTTAAAGGGGGGGAAAAAAGAAGATAAATGCTGTTGCTGTAAGAGGCTTTTCAGAAACAGCCTTTGGCCTGGAAGCAGCATTGCCAAATATATTTGCTTGTCTTCCCCCTTTTGCAGGTTTGCTGATGCTCCCTTCTGTTCTGTGGCTGTGTGTTCTGTCATGGTTTTGGGAAAACTGAGCTAGAGTTTGTGTACAGAACAAATGACTCTTCCTCCCAGTGGCAGAAGTGAAACCGTTAAATGCTTCTGCAGGAAGAGTAACCTCGAGGGGTTCTCTTCCTGTCTGGTTCTGGCAGTGAGAACATGACGGTAGTTGAAAGATTTGGCTTTCCCATGGGATGAAAATCTGTTGGTTGGTAGTACGCATTTGACTTAAGGTTCGTGGCTGTGTACTGAGCTCTGCTACTCTTTTCCCTATCTTATGATCAGGTAGGTATGCTGTAGCTCTTTCTGTTCAGGTGACTTTGTCAGTGATTTTTCTCTGAGCTTTGTTACTACTTGGAATGTTTGGGGGGTGGGGGGTGGGGTGGTGTGTGTTTGTGCAGGGAGTGCTTCCCCCCTTCCTGACCTGGATGCTTTTTGCTCATGGGTATGAATACCATAAGTAAGAAAAGCAGCCCTAAAAGTGCTCACTTTCCATAGCTCCTGACTGCATACAGGCATTGAATGGCTGAGCTGGGACACTTTTCACTCACTCCTCTGTGGCTTCCCTTGTTAGTGTTTGTCTGGTTTTAAATACGAATTCACAGCACGGCAGCTTAGGAGGGAGGCAGCCAGATGAGTTCTGACCCGAGTTACTCTACTGCCTCTGCACAGACAAAGCTTACTGCTCTGTGGCCGTTGCCCTCTTGTATTGTCTCACGTCTACAGCCTAAAGTTCCAGATGTTTTCCCAATAGATTAAAGTAAGCTTTCAGAAAGCGAATAGATTTCATTTTAACAGGAGTCCTGTTTCCACAAAATCAGTTGTCTAACTCTTTGCTATTCCCACACCAGTTTTGCTATTTTCTCTGAACTTCTGGGAGACCTTTTGTTACGAGTCACCAGTGGACTAGGTTGTGTTTCCTGATTCAGTTGATAAGAGATCACAACCAGATAGCTTCAAGGGGTAGAGTGGGGATTGCCTTTCCAGCACACAGCTGAGGGACTGCAGTTTCCCCTTAAACTTTAAAACAGAATCTTTAAGACTTGAAAGCCTTGCAGAGGGAAAACAGGAATCGATCCTGCCTAAAGCTCTCTTGGTTGGCATAGTCTGGCTCTTTGAACCAGTCGCTGCTTCTGGAAGGCTGGTGACTTTTTGCAGCCTTCATATTGCAGTTATAGTCTTGTTAACCAGATAACCTCTGCTTTCTGACCACCCGAATACAGGTGGAATGTCGGGCGGCTGGCTCATACCTTCCACCCATGAGTTTAATTCCAGACATTTCCCACTCGATGTGGCCGTGGATGTAGTGTGTGTGACAATAGAAAGTTTAGAGATGCTTTCTAGTCACTTAGAAATGAAAGCAGATTTAGGGAGGAAAATAGCTAGTCAGAACCTAAACTACTTGAAGAATTCCTTTTAGGTCGTTTTGAATGAGTGCCTTTTATGCTATCATTCGTAGGAGTGCTGTCACTAAGATTTCAAGCCTCTATGTAGCACCTGTCTGCTCAGTGACCTTGCTGTGGTGGCATTTGCTCCCAAATATGAGCGTTTTATGAAACTTTTTTTCAGCAGTATAACCAAAGCATTGCTGCTTGTTCTTACCGGAGGATGGAACAGTCCTCACTTGTTTGAACAGGAAGCTCAGGTCAGAAGTGAAAATGATGATTGCCAATGCTGTTTTGTTACTGGCCAAATATTTCTGATAAAAGGGTGGTATTTGTAACCCCCATGTTCTCGAGGAACACTAATGCAACGAGCAACAAAAGCAAAGAGGCTAATTAAAGTTAAAATTGGACACTGGCAGCTCCTTGACTGAGCGTAATGGAACCCCCCTTCTTTAGGGAGGAGAGGTGGAGTTGGTAAATATTACTAACTCACTTGTCTGGGACTCCCCCACTACATTCCACTACATGGTCTCCTCCCAAATTACTGGTGATAAAACGAGAGGAAATGACCCCAAGCTGCGTCATGGGAGGTTTAGATTGGATATGAGGAAGAAATCCTTCACTGAGAGGGTGGTCAGGCCCTGGAACAGGCTGCCCAGGGAGGGGTGGAGTCACCATCCCCGGAGGGGTTGGATGTAGCACTTGAGGCTGTGGTCTGATGGACAGAGAGATGTTAGGGTGAAGGTTGGACTCGATGATCCTGGAGGTCCTTTCCAACCCTAATGATTTTGTGATTCCCACAGTGCTGCGGAGCCAGTCCCGGGTGGTATCAGTCCAGTCTCATATGAATAAAGGGAGTGGCTTTTATAGCACTTAGACCTTGTATCATCTATGGGCTTGAATGTTTTTAGGAGGGGAGGTAAGTGCTTGTGCAGGGTGGTCGTGTATGGCCAATTTGTTCTCCAGTTAACCAGTGAGCCGGTGGCAGAATGTTCTCAGCATGTTACAGGCACATCGGTGAAGTGACATTAGGGTTGAAGTTAAAAGGTTGAGGCCAAACTCACTCTTGAGCTTTAGTAAAAGCCACGAAGTGATGCCCTCCTCTAACATAGAATGTTTTTGATTCAGAGATATCAACACTGAGCTGTGTGGGGAGAAGAAAAGAATAAACCAGTGAGTAGGTAGTTAAATTTTGAAGCTAATCTAGGATTTAAATTCAGGTGTTGATGATAGAACATATGAGAAGTGTAGTTGATCTAAATGGTTTGCCCTTAAACCTGAGCCCTGCATAGGCTTAAGTATTCTTAGACTGTCCATAAAGCAGAATTAGTTTTGATGGTCAGGTCTGTTTTAAGGTTTTAAAGACAGTTGTAGTTGTCACTGAAGTCACTGATAACCCCTGTGTATATAAAAACATTCTGAGTACAGTGGATGTGTCTCTAAAGAAAAAAAAAACACCCTTTCAAGTGTATCTGGAAAATAACACAGGCAGCATCGTGACACACTGCACAAATTTCCTGGATTTTTGGAAGGCTGCTTTTGTCATCTGGATGCTGACCCCTCCCTTTGGGTAGCTGACACTGTTTTGTGCCTTTTACAGGCACTATCTGTATTTAGTTGATAATCCAAATGGCATTTCTTACTTGACACATGAGGAATATGTCTTGCTATTTCTTTTCATGGGAAGATAGGATTTGGCTGTGCTGACTGCTCCAGGAGCAAAAGGGGAGCGTGCAAACAGTGTTTCCCTTGTGCTGCCTCTCACGTTAACATTTGTCCTTACTTGTGCCTATAAAAATAACTTCAAGCAGTAAGGATATTTAAGTTTTTTGGAAACCAAAAATGCTTTGGTTTAAACAACAAAAAAACCCCGAATCAATGTAATCAAAATCCTGATGAGTCCATGCAGATCGTGTTATCTCTGTGAAACTCAACTCTTTCAAGTGCAGTGAGTTGACTGAATGTGGCCGTATCATCGTGTAAGGGTGTTCCTGGGGAAGGTGACAGGGATACCTGCCGTCGAGTTCTGCGCCAGCCTTGTGGTGCTGTGGGGAACCTTCCCCTCGTCTTGCTTAGTCTTGAAAAGGCAGTAAGAGCCTGCTGCTCTGAAGGGTTTTAGCAGCCCACACTCCAAGGTCAACTTCCACCTACACCGTGAGAATGGACGCTGTTTTAATCTTTCTGATCTTCAAGTCCCTCTGCTGCTGCATTAAGTACACACAAAAGGCCTGTTGGTGAAGGATCTGCGATGAACAAACCGCTAGCGTGCCGGGCATGGGGCTGATGCTTTATCCTGGCTGCTGCCCGTCGCGGTTTCTGAGCGGTTCTCTCACCGTGCAGTTAGTGCTCTGCTGCCCACAGAACGGGCTCCCTGAAACCCGAGTTCCCAGCTTCCCCGGAATGGTGGTACCTCCAGCTCTCTGCTTAAATGTCGTTCACTTTGTGCTGGTACAGCTGTGACGTGTACTCTGGATTTTCATCAGAGAAGCTTCTGCTCAGAGAACGTCTCTCTGCCTTAGTTTGGTCATATTTATTAAAATTTGCTGTACTTATTCATTTGACTTTGAGAAAATAAAGACGTTTACCTGGGGGAGAATCTAAGACTTTACCAACACTGGGTTTCAAACTTAACGACAACAGACTTTTTAGGGTAGAGATTGAAAAGTACTGCAGTACATATACTGTGGCTAGCAGACACGGGAGAAGCACTCGAGGAAGTACCTGTTTGCAGTTGTGGAATCTCCTCCCCCTTAATGCAGAGAGATGGGGTGGTCGCTGTGGCTCATTCGGTGCTGAGACAAGCAGAATACCTTGAATCCATCGGCGTAATGGGCTTTGCTTTTGGGAACTTCACTGACGTGTGAAGTTGGATCTGGAGGAGAACAGAAAAGGGACGTGAGGTCAGTGTGGTGTGTTGTGGCCTTTAAATGCGTTGTTATACTGGATGGGGGCGAGAAGAAACAACCTGTAAAATCCCTTACCAGATCCTTTTCTTCCTTCTAGTTCCTCAAGGTCAGGTTTTTGTGGTAGTGGCTTTTTCATAGGTTTTTCTATTTTTTTCTATTTCTATTACTCCCCAACAGATTAGGCTGGAGAAGTGAAGAAGTTCATACTACAGATGGTAATAATTAAGTGACAGGAAAGTGTTTTGGGGGTGTGAATCTCATGCTTAAAAAGAAGCATATGCTCGATAAAGAAGAACTGAAAGGCAGCGTTGGCGTAAGAGGCTGAACTTGCAATGACTAAATTGATGAAATCAACTTCTTAGGAGCACTGCGGAAGCAATATACACGTTTTTTTCCAGGTACTACTTCATGAGGAGCTAGACTGAGGGTTAAAGCCCACCAAGAAGAAAGCTTGAACTGTATAATGTGAGTGTGATTCTGTAATGCATGAGAAGCTGAAGGATTGCTTCTGCTTTATGTCCGTACTAATCCTTTTTGGCAAGAGTTGTCACTGTTATTTTGAAGCCATGCTGTTCATGCGGTGTGTGTTAATATAGAGAGATGGACCTGAATGAGTTTCTGCCTCGAAGCCACTTGTGTGGCATCATGGCTGCGTTTGGGGCAATTGGTAAAATCGTGTGGACTCCAGAGTACGGACGGGATGCTTTAGATTTCCAGCCTTAGGAAGGGTAGAGGTTGCGAAAGGGATTGGCAGAAAGAATGCCAAGAGGTCACCCTCAAAACTCGTGGGTGTGCATCAGAAGTGATACGTTGAGGTACGTGCAGGTGAAGCTTGTTGAAGAACCAAAGAGGAGGAATATGGTGTAGTCTGTAATCGTCTACTTAAGGAGTTAGTCCTAAGTGGAAGAGCCAAAGGCAGCTTATTTGATTTGGGGCACAGGACAGAATGTTTTTCCTGTTTGTGCCTGAGATGGGAATAGATGGTTTTAAGGGAAGGAACGAGGCAAAGAGAAAGGCAAAGACTGCAATGTAAAATGGTGTGTTTGGGGTTGTTACAAAGGTCAGTGTGACTGAGCTTTTAAGGCTGATTTTTCAGTTAATTGTTCGTTACATTTTGGTAATAAATATTTGAGAATCATAGGGGGGGAAGGGAAGCTGGATAAAAATACGAAAGGTATGAAAAAAATCTGATTTGGTGGGAGAAGCCAGGGGGCACTTGTAGGACTGCAGTTGCTGTTCCAGCTTAAGCCAAACGAAGAATTGATTCCAGAGCCCCAACCTGCTCTGAGATGGTTTTTCAGGGAAATGGTTTTTGATACTCTAATCCTAAATGCTATGGAGAACTTTGAAATGTGTTTTCTTTTGCTTGAAGAGCTTGGAAAAGTCATTTAGGGTTTGCTTGAAGTTGAGGTGTTAATTTGAACCACATTGTCACTGAAGTGTTACAAATACTTGAAACAGAATCATGGTTGACCAATCTGTTTGGTTATTTCTCATCCAAGTGGAGGATACATACATAGTAAAGACATTCCCAGGCCTTTCTTTGAGCCTGGTGGTTGTGTTTAAGGGGAATATTTGTGGTGCATAAGCTAAAGGTGAAGACTGAACAGTGTAAGAGTGAACTCGTAGAAGAAAACGTTTCCCTAAACTGGGACCTGTTCATTGGTGGGGGAAAGCTGCAGTAAGGATGAAATGACTGAAGTTCTTTCTGTCAGTTTCTGCTGGAAATTACAATCCCATTTCTGCTTTTTTTGGGGGGGCTTTATTTCAGCTTTTTTTTAAACTGTCAAACTTAATACTTTTGTTATTGTATTATATAGCTAAAGGTTGGAGTAGAGGATCCTGAGGTCCCTTCCAGGCTGGTCTATACTATCATATAGATATATGAGATGTCCATATGACAGTAGATATTTTATTAACGTGTAAATGTGGTGTTGAGGAATGTGGTTTAGTGGTGGAGTTGGCAGTGCTGGGTTAATGGTTGGACTCAATGAGCTTAAAGGTCCTTTCCAACCAAAGTGATTCTTTTTATAAATGGGAGCTCTGCCTTCTCAGGCAGTTACCCCAGGTGTCTTGGAGGCTGGGTTGCCACAGCTCATGATCAGCACTGGTACCCATGGGCTGCCTTCAGAACAAAAAAAACCCAACCCAAGTTCTCATGATGATAATGGAACTTCAAGGTCCATGCAGAGACAACTCGGTGAGCAGAACTGGGCTGTAACTTCCACGTGTATTCAGCAGCACCTTCGGCGTGCTGTAGCCAGTGACCTCTTTGCACGAGGCTGGTAGACCTGTTCGGAGCTGGGAGAGACTTGTCTGGGGTGGCAGCTGTGACCGTGCTGCCCTTTGTCGTGGCTCGCAGTGCATCGGTGCCAGCGCAGCCTCCACGCTGTGCTGCTGCACCCGGTGGGAAACAGCTTTTCCTCTGTGTTCTCACCCCCTGGGACCGCTCATCCCTGAACCTACAGCTGCCCGATGGACCACCAACTCTCCTCACCAGGACTGACTCAAGTTGCCAGAGCAGTTTGGCTAGGAAGGTGTTCATAGTGTATTCAACCTTCTGTTTCTTCTCTTAACAATTAGGAGATGCTTTTTGTTTCAGATTTTATGTCAGACTTGTAATAACTGTTAGTTACCCCACTTCCCACAAATTTTTGATTGATCGGTCAGAAGGTGTGGTGTCAGATCTAACGTGGAGCATGCTGTGGGGAATATTGGTTTATTACCTGCCTCTAGGAATGCCGGTCTTAACCAGCCCTGCTGCAGACTCCTGGTAAAAATGAAGAGGCAGAATTTGTATTTTACCACTTTGTCATCCTGGTGGACAAGAAGTTCTCCATGGGCCAGCAATGGGCCCTTGGGGCCAGGAAGGCCAAGGTCTCCTGGGGGGCATGAAGAAGAGTGGGTCCAGCAGGTCCAGGGAGGTTCTGCTCCC
>JANHFX010007678.1:3309-25651 GCA_027560015.1 Chloroceryle amazona | reverse complement strand
GTTATTTTGACAGCACCTTGGGATTGAAGACTGTTAAGATAGGGCTGATAGCTTATTGCTTTATATGGGGAAAAAAGGTCAAGATGGTTTAACTGACCTTTCTTCTAGGAAAAGTACGGGTTTGCATATTGTCTTTGGGTTTCCTGCATGGATGGATTGGTTCACAGATCAAACATTACCAGGTTCTATGTTAAAAGCAATGATGTAATAAGCATTTTTTTTCTTTACATTTTGGACATTTGCAAGGGAGGAGGCATGCCCTGCTTCTTAAAGAACCAGAGCAGCACTCCAGGAAATTTTAATCCAATTCCATCCCCATCTGACTCCTGAGGATGCCACTGTCCCAAACCACAAGCCACTTCCCCTTTCTCTTCAGCTCTCAAATGGTTTTCATCCCTGCAAAGTGAGAACAAGGATCCTGACTTTCTTTGGAACAGAGCTACAGGACTATTTAGCCATGAAGACATAGCCAGGCTACTGAGGAGTCCTGTGCTGGCCCGTGTGGACCGTGCCGCTATTGGTCCGGGGAGTATGTTGTTGCTATTTTAGGCAAAGTCAATACTGCAGATGCTGTAGAAAGGCTTTGTAGCTCTCGTCGTAAATATGGGTACCTTGACAGACTGGAGGGCATATTCATCATCTCGGTACGTGGGTCATAATTCATGGGGAAAAGATCTGAACTGGAGACTCCAGTTAAGCAATTTTAGAAGATATTCAAGGTGTTCTGGTGGTGTGATATGTTGTCCTTAATTCTTGCATTGCTGTAGCAATGAAGGACTTGCCAAGCAACTGAAGGACTGACAGTTTTTATGGTTTCTTCAAGTGCAACTCCTTTTGATTATGCCATAATCGACACCCTTGTTAATACTGACTCAGGTTTGGAAGTACTTTTCCTGTATTTGCCTATGATACAGTTTACTCTTTCTAGGTCTGAACAAATTGGCACCTAGGACATCTTCAGAATGTGCTAACATTTCAACACAACCTCTAACTTTTCACCCTGCATTTGGGGAGCTAATTGATTGACACCTGCATTTCCATATACGTAAAGCTTAAAATTCTTATTTGAAATATTGCTTGAAATACTTGTGCTCAAAGACAGAATCTGAAAAAGTCTTCCATGAAAACTACTTCATGCTCAGTGCTCCAAAGCACAAGTTGCTACCTAGCCATTTAGTTGGGGAATTACTAGATTTTAAACTGACCTGCCCCTCAGCCTAGCAGTACGGTTTGGGTGGTACTCCAGAACTGCAAGACAGCAAATGCCGGAGCGTGGACTAATGGGATTGATAACCACTTGCCTAACATCACACTTGAGTCTATGTTTGACAGCAGAGAAAGGATTTAAAACAGTTTAATCAACAACAAATACAGAGAAACTATTGTTTAGCTAAGAGAAAGAAAATCCTTCGAAATCATGAAATATTTTCCAGCACATTTAGCTGGGGATCCATATTGCTTTAGATAGACCACCAAGCTGAAAAGTAGCCCATTAGAAATGAGAAATAACAGCAGCAAAACCTGCAGAAAAGAGTCCCAGAAAAGCAAGCGCTGAGAAAAATCAACTCTGCCACAATCTCTGACTGCACATCTTTGGGAATTAAAGTACAGTCACAGAAAGAGGTAATTTCTTTCTCGTACTTTTATCACTAATGTATTCACATCTCTGCTCTCATATGTGGAGTATATATTAGATTCATAAAAATGAACTGAAATTTACTATTTCCTGGATTATTTTATTCCAGTTAAATCCTTGATTCATAAGGCAATTGCTGAAGATAAATAGTAGTTCATGAATTGTTCATAAACTGCAAAATTCAGATTTTAGAGATGAAAAATGTAAGACACACAAGCCTTCATCTGCAGGCCATAAACTCAAGTCCAGATTTGAGATCAGCACTGACCCAGACCCATTTTCATCTCATCACCTGAAGGCTTTCCGGCAGCATTTCTGAACTCTTGTTTGTACCCTCAGTTCCATCTTTATAGGGTAAGTGGCCATAGAAATAATTCACCGGAACTCTGGAAATTGTCAGAAACAAGAAGTTGTGAAATGTAAAGTCTCCTTCACCCATCCCACTGTACAAACAGCACATATGAGCTAATTTGATAACCTTTCACTAAACTTTATGTAAAACTAGGCTCACAGGAGTCCTTGCACATTTCCAATAAAACAAAGTTCCTCAAATATCAATTCTTCCTAATAATATACTCCTCTGAAAACACCACTCTTGAGATTTTGCTGTTCTTTATTGGAAAATTATTAGGAAAACCGTCTCACCAGGGACCTCTATCAATGCAATTGTTTAAAATCAAAACAGAACAAAAACTTCTCCTTAACTGAATAATTTCTATCTTCTGTTGTTAGATGGGAGGACTTGAGAGACAGCCCTACTTGACGGAAAGCACAGAGGGGGCAGGAGGACATGCCACTAGTTACTTTAGGGGTTTTCATGTTTCTTGTATTATGGGTTAGATCAATGGGATTTTTAATGGAATGTGGCAATTTGTGAAACCTTAAACTTTTTTCTTAAATATGCATGACCCCACCTTTCCCTTGGCAGATGGCAAATAGCACTCTTGGAGCAATTCCTAGTGTAACACTTGAGCCACTCCACCTGCAGCATTTTGGCTCTCATGACCTTTAGGCTATGACCTAGTGAAGGACAACTCCCCTCTAGTGTTGTCTGAGATGAAGAGATGCTGCAGGCCCCTAACGCTCAGACAGAGACCACACTAAAAATTAGTATACTTGGATAGTTACTGTGTTTACTTCTATAACTACACACATGGAACTAAAGTTCTAAATATATCAGATTTTTATATTTTATGCAAATTTAAATGCTTTGCCCATGCTTAATCTGTCAGAAGAACCTTCCTGAAAAAGTGATTGACAGTAGGTACTTAATTTTTGCTTTTAAGTTTGATTATATCACCACCTTCAGACCTTAATCAAAATAAATGTAGGATTTATACTTATGGACCAGTTTGCACTTGCACAGAACACCACTGGAGAACTGTGACCAGTGCCCTCCATTTATCACCACATTCATATTTTTAGAAATTAACAATTATGACTGATTTGCTCTTACACTGCTCTATTTAGAGCAAAAGAAAATTTAGCCTGCAGGTAGCCTACTGGTAGCCTACAGGCTGTCCAGATGCAGGCAAGTTGGGAAGTAATCTGAGAATTGTTCCTGTGCCAAATGTTTTGATATAAAAAAAAAAAACAAAACCAAAACCAAATCAAACCAATGATACATTGACACATGCCAAAGACCTTCTAACTTGTACTTACAGCCAGCCAATGAATATATAAAATATCACATCAATACACTGATAAAAACGATGCTTAATATGATTTTACAAATCACCCTTGCAAATTTATGGAAATAAAGGCCACATCTTAATTGCAGAACTGCTTTAAGTATTGTAAGGGATTAAGCAATTATGGTTTTTATAGAATAGAGTCAATAAAAAAATAATATTCTCTTTTCCAGTCTACTACATAACCTTAATTATGAGTTAAAGTGTTAATGACCCAACAGTAATTTTACACTGAGAACAAGACAGAGGGTAACAGGCCAACCAGGACTCCACGTAGCATCCACTGCAGGGAGAGTTCAACAACGCACCTACTGCTTCAGAAAACCCCTTCAGTTTATCATTTATTCCTTCAGGAAACAAGTTTTTTTCATCTGCTGTGGTAGCAAGAGGTTTCCAAGGGGCTTGATCTTTTTCAGAACAAGAGTTAAGACCCTAAACCACTTGAAAATTCTGTCAGTTTTATAGGAGAAGTTGTTTGATTAATCTTTAGCAGGCTCTGTAGGGTTTTTGACTAAGTGTGAGGCACCACTACTAATTTTTGTTATTAACCTCACTTGATAGAAAGATAATTTGTATCTCCATTAATGTTAATCCCTTTAAAATATTTCTAGTGCTTCTCCAATTAATCCATGCCCTTTATTTGATTGCAGGGAGACTAACTGCAAAGTAAGATAATGGTTTTTATGAGTACATATGGCAAAAAAAAAATAAACCTGTCTTTAGAAAGGCAGCTTTCTTGAAAGAGAAGCATTTCACAACGTCTACGTTTCCCAGGCCCAAAAAGGGGTGGACTATGATCCATAGGTAAGGTTTCCTAAGTAAAATATTCCAGAAGCAGAGAAAACTAGGATTTATATTGTATGGATACACCAAAGAGTTGAAATCTTTCGGCACAATTAATATAAACAACCCAAACTTGATAGGTAGATAATATTTCCCTTCTGTTATCTGTAATGTGGTTTCTCTTTCCTGCTTTGTACAATACTGGGCTTGTACTTCTACAACAGTAACGGGAAACCTCCAATTAGAGGGATTTGGTAAATACAGCAGCATGGTGGTGTAAACATTTAGTTCAGTTAATAAAACAAATGTTAACACATCTGAACTGTGTGGCAATGAAAACAAAGCCCTTTTGCAAGGACCACTGGTTTCTGCAGCATTTAGGGAGTTTGTGTCAGCTTCACTGTGTCAGCTCAGCAATAGAACCATCGATTTAATTAGGTAGGAAACAAGGAAAAAGGCATGGAAATTGATTTGGGGTGTAGTACACATTTTTGGTGAGATTTTTGCTCTGAATTGCTCATTAACAGAGCAGTTAATACTGCCATGTGAGTAGCTATGTTTAAGTCCCATGTTCATGCACCGAAAAACTGGAAAATTTCTGTTATCTATGAACTGTTGCTTCCTACAGATGCAGAAAATCAGTATCAGGAAATTTCACAACCATGTTCTCAAGCCTCTTGTCACAGCTATGAAGACTACTAGTCCAAAACCTGATCTTTTCTTGCCCCAGGCCTTACATACTTATTTCCCTGTGCCGCAAATTAGTTGCGTAAAGCACAAGAAATCCAAGGCAATGTTTTACATAAGCTTTTATTAAACCTTATACTGGCTTAAGTGGTTAAGTAAATTGAATGGGAAAGAGCAAATCAGACCACAAAAGTTTTTCTAATGACCTCTCCTCACAGATGCAGCACCTGCAGCCCAGCAGCTACCAGAACCACGTAAACCCAACACAGCACTGAAGCCCATTAGGAAAGGAGCTTGGGGACTGATCACAACAGGGTTGGTTGTGATGTGAATTGCGCAAAGTAGCAAAGTGAAACTACCTAAAATGAAAAGGCAAAGTCATCCTTCATAGAAAATGCCTGCAAGATGTGCAGCACCCACCACATTCAGCACACACAGTTGAATTTTTGCTGTCACTTGCTACAGATAAACAATACGTCTTTGCACTGCTCTGCCATTTCTTTCTGTCCCACAAGTGTAACTGCCACAAAACCACAGCATGCGGGCCCTCCTTCACCTCGCTGTGGACTAGAACTGTGCACAACTGAACTGACCAAGGCTCACTGTGTAAAGCTAGCTGCGTTTTGTAGCATATTCTGTGCTGATTCTGTACTCACTCACGATACTAAATCTGTGTTTGAAAGGTGCATTTGACTGCACACTAACAATGTAAAATGAATTTCCTAACAATTAGCCTTTATCCCTTAGAATTAAAAATCTATACAAGTTCTCTAGTGAGATGTAATTCTTCCACGACACTGACAAAAATCACTCCCTCTCAGCCTTCTCTTGACTTTTCATCTTTTAGTGCCTTTAGTATAAAATTATTGTACTCATTCTTCATTTCTTCCTGCTCGTCATTTATCTACATGTTTCCTCCTGTCTGTTTCATAACAGTAGCTTTGTTTCCTTCTATTCTACGGTATTTTACATCTCTCTTTTCACTAGACAACCTCTTATGAATTGAGTGCCAAGAGTAAAAGCTACACCAGTTTCACACTCCTGAGTAGCAAAGGGGACAGGAAGTTTTGAAGAGGTCTCATGATTTATTTATTTTCACTGAGCATTCTTCACCTTCTGTAAAGTGTCAGAAGATAAAGAGGTGATGAAAAATTTGTGAAAGAGGATGTGAAAGGTCATGGGTCAAGACATCATACTCTAGTAATCCACCCACAAGTCCCCTTTGCATTCCATTCTTGATGAAACTATTCTAAGGTTTTTAGCAGAAGGATCACAGTAGCAGACAACTAAAGAAATGAGAAACTTCCATGTGAATAACGTACTAACGTATTTTTTGTTACCTTTAGTAGATACTGTTAATTTCTGCAGTGTGAAGTCATTTAAACCTTACCATTACTATAAGGTGTTTTTTCTTTTCACAAACTTTTCCAAACAAGCCTCAGAAGTACCATGAAACCATCTGAAGTGGGTCACTAACAGTCTTGGAGATGAAGGAGCACGCAATCTGCCTTAGAAAGTTTTGAGGAAGAAGATTACTCAAGGAACACATTCATTGTTCTATAGTGGCTACCAGGGCTCCACCAAGATAAGCCTCATTCTTTTCCCAGCCTCACCAGCTTAGCCCACAGGCTCAGCTCTGTCCTGCGGTGGGGCTGCTGGAGCTGGCTGGAACCAGTCTGAGTTTTTTTCCCAGCCTTTCTGTAGCAGTAGATAGAAACCTACCTTCAATCTGTCAAATTAACAAAGAATAAAACCACATCAGAGACTTAGCAATGCAAAAGAGGAATTTGCTGTTCTTAATCAAAAGTGGAATTATGTGTAAAATTGAATTTGCGTATTTACTTTTTTGAAAACTTTTCTTTAGAAAGCAATGGGCTACTCATTTGGATAGTGGCAACACTACATCCTTACAACAAGTACTAAAAGGTACTACTGAGCAGTTTCAAATGTTCATTTTTACCTGAGATGCTCAGTTATAACAGAAATGTTCATTCCTAAGGTGCACCGCCTTCTTTGCTTCAGGAAATTTGACTTAAAATCAGAGAAGATTCTGCCTGCTGTACCTGGTAACGTAAACCTACTTGCTTACAGCCATGACTCTGCCCTCACAGTCTGTTTGTATTTTTATAAGCTCACCATACTGGCAGAGAATCCTATCTTATTTATACAGCTGTCCAGAAGAGTTCTGAAAAAAACATGAAACCGTAAACTGTTCTAAAATAATAATAAAAAGACCATATTATCACATTACTAAAATGCATATCCCTACATCTGCTCATTAGTAGTTTACAACTCCAGTAAGGTTTGCATTCATGAGCTGCAACGAATAAAACCCCTATAAATTTTAAAGGAGTTTTAAATTTTTTTACTACAGCATGTAAATAATAGAAAGACTATTGTTTGAAAGTAATAGAGCAGAAAAATAAGGCTAGATCTTGTCCCAGGTCATATAAACCATCATTTAAAGACTATCAGAGTGTTTTGGTTGTTACAGGCAGTGACACAAAACTAATTTATGGTGACCAGGCAGAAGGCATCCAGCTGGAGAAAACCTCCCTGATAATCAATGACAAAAGAGTCACCTCAGTAAGGTCTTCACTGCAAACTAAGACAGCTTCAGTACACACCACTTACCCACTCACTCCTCTCTGCCAAAGAGAGAAAGGTTTGTGAACTATTTAAGTCTGAAATTATGCAGCATCATGGAATATCTGCTATAACGCAAGTGTTTCTGATCTGAAGGTAGGCTTGTAATTCACCCAGTGACTACAGGCACACACATTCTCTAGTATTCTGGGTGAGAAGAGCACATATACATGCAACTGACAGTTTTTTCTAGAGGCCAAAACTATATGAAGCTGAGGCAAGCATTTGGAGAAGAGTGAGCCATGACAATGAGCAGTGCTTTCCAGAAGAAGTCTGCACACATCTGCATTATCTGGAACGCCAGGTCACTCCCTAGAATGGCTTCTGTCTCACAGCACCAGAACACATGAGTTTGAAAAAGCTCTAGGAGTCAACAGACACTACTGCTTCCATCTAGAGCTTTGTGCTGCTTTTAATAATCACTCAAACAAGAAACATGTAAAGTAGATGAAATAAAAATTGCTACCAATTTTGAAATTACTACCTACATAAATACCACTTTTCTTTTATATGACAATCCATGAGCCTTGAACACAAAATTCAGTGCATGCAGGCCCAGCAGACTGCAGAAGCTGGGTACAGGCTACATTTAAATTTAGGATTATCATTTGAGAGAAGAAGAAGAGGAAGAAGAAGAAAAAAAAAAATCAAATGATACTTAAATTATAATTTCCTATCTAATGCATTCTCAGTTAGGTGACACAATAAACCCAAAGCACCAGCACAGTTCTAATAGCATACTATCCAAAAATTTACCCAGAGAGGGACAGAGACCTTGCGATCGCAGCCTATTTTGGTGACACTACAGTAACTTCAGCCTTAGTAACAAAACAACAAAAATAGCATGCATAAATTTGGAAATGCATGTGCTTTATGGATTGAGCTCGTAGCATATTTGTACTGAAAGATGGCAAGTAAGTTCTGTTTCATTAGTATTGCTTTAAAGCACAATTTACTGTGAATGTCAGTAGAAAAGATAATGGAAGATAATATACATGAAGCTGGTGGCTCCTACATTATACTGAAATAATCCACAAACCTGTTTCTGTTAACATCTCTCCTCTTCGATACTTCCAGACATTTTAAGAAAGGTAAGGTTTTTATGTTACAGAGAAATTGTATCACTGTATTCCTCCCCTAATCGTTCCAGGGTAGTTTAGCTATGCAACCTTAGCTGGTGAAGGACCTGCAGTACAGGTGATATGGCACACTCCCAACATCAGGAAATAACACTTCTTTTATTTCCTTAGAAAGGAAAAATCTTCAGTAAAGTTTCTAAGTTGTTTCATCATTTAAAAGATGGTATGTGTCAAAATTGTTGTAGAAAAATTATGTATCATAGACTATAACATTTAGTCTAGAACAAAAACCAAATCAACGTAGCGGATTTTCATGGGAAAATTGTGAAGCACTATTTCTGTCATTAGCTGGTTTAAGTCATTATAAAGTAACAATAATTTCAGCATCTGTACTTAGTTCTTCAATTGGAAGATGATGTGTCTTTAAATTATTATCAAGAAAACAACCAGAAATGATTGGTACCAAAGGAGAACTTGCTATTACAAGCCAGACAGAATTCCATGCTTTCATACCTTTAGTATTTCCCATCACGAAGAGAATGCCTTTGAGAGGCTTGGAAATTTGGAATTTTGGAATTTTCCATCAAGCTTTCAAATTTAACTGGTACATACCACTATAATGTACCCCCCAAAACAAAACAAAACAACTATTTTAAGAAGTTTCAGATAACCTATTACCTTTGAATATAAGCAAAACCAACTACAATTCTAAGATTTCTGAATATTACAGACAGGGCTTTTCTAGTAGACATTATGATTAAACAGAATTATTCAGATCAGCTTTTTACGTAATGAATAGATTTGAGGAAAACAGAAGTTGTTCATCAAAAATGAAAGAACCACCGTACTGGCAAATGTACATCTGGTACTCGGGTCTCGCTGTCTTCTGCTGCTCAGCTAAATAAAATGAAGCTTGTGCCACTTACAGTAATATTTGTCTTGCAAGACTGACACAGAAATTTTGCCATTTATTTCAGTGAATCAATACTGCTAGAGTGGGTTACCTGGAAAGAATCTTTACAATATGAAGGTATTTTTCTTGGCCTCCATCTTCATGCTGTGATCCTCCTATGATGGTTCCAATGTGGGAAACTATAACTGAAATGAACAACAGAATTGGACAGCTCACAGGAAAGGGAAGAGCAAAGAGCGATCCTCACTCATCTCAGGAGTGTGGAGAAAGTCCAGTTGTTAAGGCCATGTAGATTCCATTTCTGTAACAGGAATTGCACTTTTCTACATATAAAGAAGTTCTCAAAAGGGTGGGAAGCCAAAAAATAAAGCTGTTATCTCTAAGAGCCTCCATTCTCTTTGACAGTTCCTAGAAATGGTAGATAACAGAATTCATGTGATCTATAGATAACACCTGGAGATGTTCTGATTCACCCAGCTAGCCAGCCCAGGCAAAGTGGGCTGTTAGGAGAGCAAGAGCCTGACACTGAGAGACTAGGTGAGTGAAGGATCCATCTCCTTGAGCTGTATGCTAATAAATGAACGTCGCAAAGAAAGATTTGCTTCTTTTTTAAGAAACAATTTCTGAGTATTGTCTAATGGCTTCTACATACAGGGATTAAAGCAGAGTCAAGTGAGGGCACAATCACATTGAAGTAACAACCTAGATGTCTAGCAGTTCCCAAGTTGTTTGACCAGCAACAGGCTGCGCTTCAAACTGCACCACACAGACCACAGTACTGCTTTCTCTGAAACTTGCCACTTCAACCTACACCACCGACTGACAACTCGTACCTTATAAGCGTGCCAGTAATTCTCATTTAATAGGGAACCAGAAACAAGCTTTGTTGGAATCATACTCACGTTTTAAGAAAATCTTTGCAAGAGTAAGCAAGTATTTACAAATATCTGTAAGATTTTATCCTAAAGCTGGGAAGATAATTGATGACACAATTCATTCCTCATAATCATATGAATTTTATGGCAGTATCTTGGTACTACGCAGAGGAGAGACTGAGGACCTGAGTCAATAAAAGAGGAACCACAACACATTCAGTACATTAATGTTTCAAAGTTAACATCGCATTTTAGCCCTATTTTTCTTTTTATTGTTCTTTTGCAATATTACGCTCTGAGGAATGTAGCAGCGAGGAGCCTGGTGCTGCTGATGTATCACAGTAGTACATCAGCAGAAATGTTGCTTTAAAGGTACGTTTTAAGGATAAGGTGCTTTAATGATGCATTCCTCAACGTCAGCGCCGGCACAAATTCCATAAAAGTTAACAGTAAATGGATTGCATGTTGTATACTGACTTGCTAGTAACACACCCATATGGCAGCAGTAAAGCATAGAATATAGCTTAGTATCTTTAGATGTAATTATACTGTAGGATAAATAAATAGGAAAAAAAATAGCATCTGTGTTCCTTTAATTTGCCTTCACGGGCAATTATTAAATGGACTAAAGAATCTTGTCGTACACACAACTTTAGGATTATTACTGTTTTCTGTATATATAGTTTTTAAATGATATACAAAGTTGCAGATTGAAACTGTAACGTTTTGCTGACTATTTTAATTTAGAAATCATATCTCATTACTAGCTGATGGAGAAGATTGAAATGTAAATACCAGCATAACTGCATTCCCACCCTGACAGTAAAGAAAATTCATCTGCTATAATATCCATCTGCTCTTATCTGGTATTTGATCATAACCACTGTCATCATATGTACCACTTTTTATAGTACTAATTTTTTTTTTTTTACTTATTTTCCATTACAAAAGTATACTGGAAATGCTTGGTTCTTCTCGCTGATTATTCTTTCAGCATACAAGCACAAGCAGTTTTCAAATTTAAAAAATTGAAAGAAGCCTAAAACAACAGTGAGAAGAACTTCTCATAGCTATACACAGTCAAGAGGACATACTAACAAAACCCTACACGGAGAAGTCAAGTTTTTAGAACCAGTCTGAAGGAAGCTGCTTCTAGACAAATCTCAGATTTAGGAACAAAACTTGGAATATAAACCTCTGTCAAATATTTTGCATTTTGTGATGGGAATTTCAGACTTTATCACACTACTTTCAAACACGAGTTACACCTTAGGGTTTCGAACTTCGATCTAGTCTGTTAGATAAAACAAGCCTCTTCAGCTATTACTCTGTAGACTCAGCTGACATTAACACTCCCACAGTACCCAACTATGCTGCACACTGTAATTAAATACCTAAGGTGAAACTTGCTTTGCATCTAACAATGGAAGATGTATTTGATGACTCAGTATGTTCCAGCAATTGAAGCTTGCAAGCTACAAATTCCCCAGTCATCTCACACTTTCAGCGGAGTCGCAGGCCTGGAGAGAAGTCATTTTCTAAACACAGCTGATCGAATTCTGTTCAATATGCCAAGCAAACTGAAGGTAGACAAGTATAATCAGAAGAGGCATTTGAAATGAATTTCACATATGAAACCAATCTAGCAATCAAAAAAAAAAAAAGAAACGCACTTGGTGACTCATCTGAATGTCAGAACACCAAGAACCAAGGAAGAGAGAGAGATTGGAATAACTAAGTCCGAAGAAGCGCGTGACACATTGAGTACAAACAGCTAAAGAAAAGTTCCCATCCCTCTGCTCACAGAGGAAGAGCAGGAAGGAACAAACAAAAAAAACAGAAGGAATAAAGCCTCAAGAGCACAGAAGAATGCCTGAGAAGATGGAAGAAATAAAACCAGCATTTCCATCTTCACAGGAAAGTTTAAAATGTTTGATCATGTCCTGTACTTTCCCCAGTCAATGATAAAAAGAAAACTTAGACAAGTGAAAGCCAAAACATATGAGGGAAGTATTCCCTGTATTTCCAAGATAGATATTCACTGCAGTACAGAGCCTGGTATTACACAGCATTACGGTTAAGATTCTCCTCAGAAGACTGTTCCTGAGATACAGCCTTGCTCTCTTCCACACACTGTTCACACGTACTATCCCCTCCTGTCATTAAATGGCAAAAATTAACTTTAAAATCAAGCCTACCTAGCAGGACTCACACAAGGAAAAAAAGAAAAAGGAATCCCTTCTAGAAAAAAACCCCTTCCAACTGGCCAGACCAGCCTGATGATGGGAAAAAAGCCACCTTCATATATACAAAAGATAAGAGAGACACCAGTTCCCAAAGCTCTAGCCTCCCCTTTAATTCCTGGAGTGTAGAACGGTCCTTAGGGTGGAAAAATACAGTAGACCTTGCTAAATTTGTGAGTTTTAACATTCAGCCCCGAATCCTCCTCCTGTACTCAGACAAGCTATGTCCTTTCAAAAGGTGAGTATTAAATCACACATCATTTTTTCAGCCTTTGTTTTGACAGAATTATGAGTCTATTAATAACAAAGAAAATAACTGAATATAAAAAAGCCTACAAAGTTTTAACTGAAAATTGCTCTAAAGCTGAGCTCTGAGTGTACCTTAAGATTACTTTATTTTTTCTCTCTAATTTAAATGAAGAAAAATGCAAATTACATAGTAAGGTCAGAATTAAAAGAACAATAAACACACACATGTACACATGTATCCATGTAGTGGCACAAGAAGAAGACACCTGCAGTTCCTAGATGTGATGGGATGACCTTGTCTGTCTCCCTGATGCCCACTCAGCTGCACTCTCCCTCCCCCTCCCCATCAAGACAGAGGGAGAAAATGAGATGGAAAAGCTCATGAGTCAAGATTAAGACAGAGTTTGTTTACCTGGGTGCTTGCAGGGCTGGGTTTTTTTTTCCCCAGGAGAAAGGAGAAGGAACAAAAAAATCAGAACAAGGCAAAAAGGGTTTTCCTTTTTTTGACCTTCTTCCTCACTCCTCACTTCCCGGACAGGGTTTTGCCCTTTCCTAAACATGTTTTCCCAGAGATGCCACCAGCTTCACTGCTGGGTTCAGCTGTGCCCTGAGCTGGAGCAGTTTTGTCAGTTTTGTTCATAGCAGCCTTTATGGTGCTGTGCATTGGATCTGTGACCAAACCAGAGTTGATAATTCAGGGATGTTTCATGTACTGCTGCACAGCACTTACACAGCCTCAAGGCCTTCCCTGTTTCTCAGGCTGCCCCATCAGCAAGCAGGCTGGGGGCACACCAGAAGCTGGGATGGAGACACAGCCATGACAGCTGACCCCAACTGACCAAAGGGATGCTCCAGACCATTTGATGTCATGCTCTGTAAGAAAAACTGGGGAAAAAGAGTGAGAGAGAGAGAAAGGGCGGTGATCAGAGTTATGGCATCTATTGCTCCAAATAAGCTTTATGAGTGGTAAAGCCCTGCTTTGCTGGAAGTGGCCAAACATCTGCCTCACAATGGGAAATAGCAAGTGAATTACTGATTTTGTTTTGCTTGCATAAGCCACTTCCCTTATTAAGCTGGCTTTATCTCAACTCATGCATTTTTCTCACTTTTGCCCTTCTGATTCTCTTCCCCATCCCACTGGGGAGGAGTTGTGTGTGTGTGAATGAGTGAGCAGACAGGTGGGACTGGAGCTGCTGGCCAGGGTCAACTCACCACATCATGTTTCTGCTCACAAGACTTCTTAAGAGACAGATGTCTAAGATTTTTCACCCAGTACCCCAATATCTCATCTCCTCCTATCTATAGCATTTTTTCTTTCACAAACTTCTGAACCCTTGGAGATCCACCACTACTAGCTCAAACGCAGGATAACTGGCACACACCTGACCTTCACCATCATTTCTCTCACCTTTTTTTTTTTTTTTAATATCATGAACACAGATTCTCTATGGAACCATTTATTTTGACCATTTCCTCTCCTACCCTGCCCTGGCATATAGCTAATGTAATTCCTTCCATCTTCAGCCACCATGGAGAACAGATTTCTTACATTAAGGGACTCTTGGGTGGGCCTGGCAGAATTTGAGCATTATCTGACCCTGTACAATAAACCCTGTTCTCCAGAGTGTCCCTACATTTCCTTTATTGTCCTCTGTACTTCATTCATGCAAACACAAAGGAACCACAGGGCAATGGTGAATTAGGACCTCAATTTTAATCCTTGTTCTAGATTCTTGATGGTTTTATTCCACTAGAGGCAAGCTCTCAAGACATAAACAGAATTAAAAATGCATGGACCGAACTTAAAATGTAATATAATAAATTAAATGCGATACTCTTACTTAATAGCTAGCTGGTGGAAGTTCAAAGGCATACTGTATTTCAATTGTAAAATGAAACATAGTTTTGTTCAAAGGAAAAACATCCACTGAGATGCAAAATCCCTTTTGGAGATTTTCTTTTACTATTTCACTATTTTTAACCCAAAACTCCAGGGAAAGTACTCTCAAATAACAAACCAATTTTTTTTACCAAACGAGGTTATCAAAATGACCTAATTTAATCTCTAGCTGATAAGGGCATTTCCTTGAAAGACTACACAGTCTCCAATGGTTTACCTTGGTTTAATCTATTAAGGTAAGAAAATTAGTAGCACATATTTCTTGATGTTTCTAAAATATCTCAGTTAAAAATGGTTTAAGTAAGAAACCCTCTTTGAATATTTAGGAAACTTGTACAACTGAGATGTTGTACAGATTGGCTTCATCCAAGACTACTACAGACAGCATGAACAAATACACTTAACCAAACTGTAACACTTTGCAGGGCCCCAGATGCAGCCATCACAGGTATGTGCATTCTCACAGATTTTTATTACGATTATCTGAAGCCTGCTCTTTCTTTTTTGAGGGTATAATTCAGTGTTGGTCTATTTTCAAGAAACTACAGTGTGGGAAATAAAATTACTGATAATCTGCACACGTTCTACAATGTGCACAATCTCAGTATACAGGTTATACAAGCACAGACAGACAAATCACTACAGTAAACAGTTTATGTAGTGGTTTTTACCCCTTCTTAAATAGGTTATCACAGAGGTGCCACCAGCATCACTGATGGGCTCAGCTCTGGGCAGCGGTGGGTCCATTTTAAGGCCACCTGAAATTGTCTCCGCTTGACAAGGGGGCAGCTCCCGATCTCTTATCACAGAAGCCATCCCCACAGCATCCCCTTACCAAAACCTTGCCACGTAAGCCCAATACACATGGATAGCATATAATGGAGAAAAAAATTACTGAGAAACTTAAATGACCTCAGTGAAGTTAATAAGAAATCTCTTTATCACATAAATCATCTACTACGTGTTGCTGCAACAGAATCAGTAGTGCAAAGAGGCAACTTCCACTGCTAGCTTGAATTTTTCAAATGATAAGGCATAAGAAAAAGCAGCTTTCACTCACACTTCATACACCTACAGATCTTCATCAGATTTACTGAAAAAAAAAGTTTAGTGCAAAAAAAGGTAAAGTGGCCTAGAGGTAAAGGACTGTACAGTTACGAGAAGTCAAAATTGCACAATACGTCAAAACCCACACTTTTGCCATAAACTCCTCAAGCTTGATTCTCTGGAACTTGCCTCATGGAAAGCAAAACTGTCCGGAGATGGCCAGTGAAATATTTCATGTGTTTACAGACACTTTCTATTGCTTCTGCTTCCTCCTAGATAAACTCTCCTCCTACTAACAAAAAGGAAAAGAGCTTCTCTGAGAAAGGAATGTGGAAGGAGACATCATATGTCCTTCTACAAACAACTGTCCACGGGTCTGGAGGAAGCTGGAAGCATGTCTGTGGGGAGCAGGTAGAAAAGGGAGGTAGGAGAGGAGCACTGCAGTTGTGGCTGTTCCACTTCCCTCATTTCTCTTTCATTTTATAGGTGAAGGAAGAAAATGAAAACATAGGAAAGGGAAACTATTTGCTTACTAGGTAGATCTTCAATGTATAATACAAATATATTTTCTATGGGGGTAGGTTCTTTTTAACTCTGATAGCTGGTGTCACACATATTTAAATAACGTTTTGTGGCTGGATATGTCTATGAATTATTAACACGAACACAGCACAGCAGCTATGCACTACACTCAAAGTGTAAAAATTGGGTTGAATGTCTGCCAATGAACAATTAAAAGCATTTTAGTTGACCAAGCCTGCAATGTAAAATCATTTGAAGACATTCCCAGTGCATGCTCTGAAGCAATTAAAGTCTTTTGCAGATGCTCTCCTGGATATAAACCGGACGAGCATTTGTGCTCTTGCCTGAACTGTAAGAAGTGAGCTTACTCTGCTTATGCTATGAAAATCCATCTATCTAGGATTATCAGAGATATTAGAGGCTGGGGGGATGTTACGACTTTTTTGTAAGTAATCTCTTAGCTTTCAAGAAAAAACAAAGTTTAGTCATGAAATGTTTCTACTTCACTTCTTTCCTTTAGTGTAGGAACATTATTCTTCCTTCTCTGTTTTAGCTCAGTTTGGCAGGTCCTTTCATTCCTAGCTATGTAGAAAAAATACTTTGTTTTACTTCTGCTGATTAAATAGGATCCTACTAAATGTGCTGAGAGTCTAAAACTCCACCATCTAAGACAGAGCTCAAAACCCCCTGTGCTCTTTCAGCTTGTTATTGAGGTTTGCTGAGACCCATCTGAACAGGGAGGCACTAACGCCAGCCTGCCACAACACTGAGCACCACAAAGCTCAGCCACGCCACTTAGAGAAACAGGATCTTCCAAACCCTCAGAATGATAAAATCACATTTGCCTGATAACTGTAAGACATTTTGACTATGCCTAAATAATATTTACAGGTGCTTAAGTAATTGCAAATAAACTAAGGAAACTAACAGCAGAATATGTAACACAACTCTTTAGAAATGCAGCCCTCAGAGAAAAGCAGTCACTAGCAGTCATCGACGGGGGCTGAAAGCACCAAGGTCAGTTTTTATAGACAAATGACCTTTCTTACTGTCAAGTTATTCTCTAAATATTCAAATTAGCTGATGTTGCCTTCATCATGTCTTGAGCGAAACCTACATTTTTTTAAACAAGCAAACATGTTGTCATATAAGTAAACTACACCTCCACACATTACAGCTGAGCAGCCTGAAGAAATACTCCAAAGCAAACAATAGTTCTACAAAGGCGATCTGGGTTTTTTCCATGTTTTTAAGAAAAATAATTAAATCTGGATGAACACAGTGCCAAGCAGGTAGCGCTTTAGCATTATTGTTGCTCCAAATGTGGTGATCCTTTGATAAGAGTGATTGATTGTGTCTGGGTAAGTTTGCTTAATATTTGCTGTGGACACTGTCTTGACTGAGGCTCAATCAATCACCCCAAACAGGAAATCAGAGCTAATGCACTAAAACAATATCTGTTATGCACTCAGTTAATCCATCACAATTCTCTTGTGCAGTGTCGGGGAGTAGTCTTGTGAGTGGATGCTGACTTAAAATGGATCTTTGAGCTTGTTTTTATTTAAAAAAAGATTTCTTATTCAAGTACTTACAGAATTTTAAAGATACAGAAACCACATTCTCCACCCCAAGTTGAGCTATGTTAGGAAATACGAAGTCAAATGCAGTACCCCTTTTAAAGATTTTCGTGTAAAAAACAGATTAGTAAAGTCTATGAAGTTTCATGTTGCCAAGTTTAATAGCAACACTTCAACGGAGCTCAAACAAGGATCAGGCCATCTATTACCTTAAGCAAACTTTAATTTCCATCGTTCACCTTGATAACCTTTTTATAATAATTTCCTAAACTTTTTTTTTCTTTCTCCCGAATGTGGTTATCACTGCAGTGTATTTTACAGGTGAAACAGTCCCATTTCTTTTAGATCCTCACAAATCAGAGATAAGCTCATATGTGCAGCACATAAATATTCCATATGAGTAGAAATGCAGAGAGCAATTGGACATGAAGATTTAAGGTGTCTGTCCACACACCTGACTCAGAAGAATAAAACATTTCTTCACTAGAAATTAAGCCTTCAAATAGAAAAAAAAAAATCTGAAATTGTTCCATATGAAAACCAGGAAACATATCAAATGCAGATTCTCTTCCTAAATTTATCATTTCATCCCTCATATACAAGCATTTAAAGTTTAACAAAAACAGCAGATTCTCTAAACAGCAAAAAGCTTTAAACGCTGAGAAAAACCATTCACTGCAGGCAGGAAGCTACAGGAAAATCACCTGAATGACAGGTACACCTTCCCCTCTGAATACCTGTAGCTAGTCAACAGTGGGAAACATCCTTTCCTTATTCTTTCATTAGATTTCTCTTTGAAGGACATGATCTTGCACAGTTCTCACAGCTGATTTTTGCCAGAAAGTACATCTCAAAACACTGTCCAGCCAAAGCCACGACTGAGAGCTACCGTATGCTGTGGTGGCAGCAGCTGTTTGACAAGGATTTTTGGTTTGGTCTTCTATTGTCTTCTGGATAACATTTGGTCCTTTTGACTTTAGTGATCCAAACTGCTCAGGAAACAATTTTTTGTTGTGAATGGGTTTGTGTATTCTTTTGCCTAAGTTGATTGGCTGAACAGTATCAACACACTTTGGAGCTTAGGAACAGTGACAGACTTGGAGAGGATAACTCCAATGGACGGGTCAGAAATCTGAAGTATCTTAATAGCCACAGTGTCAAGTCAAAAACATTTTTAATTATGTACAATACATTAGAAAAATAATCAGTTACTGAACATTGACTGTACTGGAAATTTAACTTTCTGATTAGTCCCCTGAATAGGCAGATGATGAGGATTAGAAACTAATTTTTACCCTTACTGCATTGCTGATCCTGTCTATTTTTTTACCATTCCTCTATTATTCAAACTTGAGGTGCCATAGGGCATGCCTTCAATCTTGTTTTAGAGGAGATTTCTTTATGCCAGTAATTGCATGGTAGGCTTTATGTCAACTTACTTGTTTGTTGAAACCGAGCACTGTCACTAGCTGTGCCTATAACAATGATTTCTTTTGTGACATGTACGTCACTCTCTCCTCCAGGAATTTGTCCAAGGCCAACAATTCACTTCAAATAGTTATTCTGAAAACCATCAGAATGAAAGTACTTTGAAATATTATTACCTCAGGACAAAAACAATGCGCTGATTTATCTGTGTGCAATTTCTGCCGTATTTTTGGTCTCTTTACACATGAAAAATTTCGCCAGTATCATGGATTTTGAACTATGGCCATAAGGATAGCATTAAGAAAAGATAGCATTAAGAAAAGAAGCTTTCCATTCTGTGACAGAATTAGCATCATTATTATTTAACATTATTGTAGAGTATTTAGTTTTCCTTTTCGTTCTATATCTGATACCAATGCAGTGCCATCTGTATCTTCCTCCATGCAGAAATCAAGGCACCAACAGTATATTTACTCCCCATCTTTCACCACAGTGTCAGTCAGAACGTAACATTAGGGCCAAGAGCTCTCATGTCAAGGACCATTGGCTAATAAACCCCATTTCCCCTCTGACCTAAGCAAACTGCCTCAGGTCACCTACTTTTGTTCTTAGCTTACTATCCGGTCAGTGCTTTTCCCTATTACACATGATGTAGGCAGACAGGCAGCCTCAGAGCAAACTCTTTCAAGGTGGTGATATATGTTGAGGAATACAGATAGCCAGATTTCCACATATTATGCTCAAAAAGCATTTACTGCCTTTCTGTCCAGTGCATTTAAAATAAAATAATGCAAAACCAGTTTGAAACATATATTTTTGCACTATACAATTACCTTCACTATGATTATCATAGAATGGTTTGGGCTTTAAGGGACCTTAAGGATCATCCAGTTCCAACCTCCCACTAGACCAGGTTGCTCAGAGCCCTGTCCAACCTGACCTTGAACACTTCCAGGGATGGGGCATCCACAGCATCTCCAGCAATCTGTTCAAGTGTCTCATCACCCTCACAAGAGAATTTCTTCCTAATATCTAATCTAAAACTACTGTCAGTTTGAAACTGCTGTCCTTCACCCTATCGCTTACACTCCCTGATAGAGACCCTCCCCATCTTTTCTGTAGACCCCCTTAGATTTTCTGCTTTATTAGATAAAATGTTCTGCTTCACTATTTATTAGAGCTCTTAAGAATCACAAGATAAAAGATTACTGCTCATGGCACGTCAAGCTAAGAATACCACATACCACAATACTAGTCCTCTCATAAACAAGACTAATGTATTCAAATTAAAAGCTAAAGGTTTTTTAGTGTAGATTAAGTAAAATATGAAATTGATATTATCACAAAGATTCTCGACAAAATTATTTTTGCAACTTAAAACAAAGGATGCAAGAGCTGTTTTCATTGCAACACTTAGCTTGTCGTGTATTAATGTAAAAATCATGGCTTTACTCCCAGCCATCCTATAGTTCCTTCGAGCCCCACTCCCACAAAGACATACATTATTCAGCACGTTAGAGACCATCTGGAACTTGCTCCTGAAATAGCCCAGGACTTGATGACCTTCCAGATAGGCTGTAAAAACCATTTGTTTGACAAGGGTCTGGGGGAAGGTTGTGGGTGTGTTGTTTCGAAAAGGATTCAGCAGGCTATTTTACAGTTTTGATTAATGTTTGACTTAATTTACTATTTGTATGGGTTTGATACTGGATGGTCAGTCACTTTTACCATTAAGCTTAATGAATGCTTCCGGTGTTTACTGCTTAAATATAAATATGGACATAAAGAGTCAGCAGCACCAGACCTGATTAATGCCCATTAGAGTCAATGAGAAGACTCCTTACTGAAGGTGGTGGCTTTCTGCAACAGAGCACCTTTCCTCTTCTGGGAGAGCAACCACGCTTACTCAGAATCAACCGCAATGGCATGGCTACAGCTCACTGCTGCAAGAGCTAAGTGAACATCAGATTTGTCTAGTTAAATGCTGGTTTGTACACATGCAGTAGATGATATGCATGAAAAAATATATATCCTGAACAGTCACGGCTTGTGTAAGCATCTGACAAATTAAAATCATAAACACAGTTGCACAAAAGTAATGATAGAAAACTGAAAAGTGTTCATTCTACTCTTGCTTCCCTGCTCCTTACAACTTCCCGTATTTTAAAGGACAGAATGTAGAAACTGTTCATATCCCTCATGGCAAGGACAAAGGTTCTGAATACGGTATGAAAGATGATGAATGATCAATGGTGTGATTAAAAGAGCAGTGTGTGGAAAAGAGGGTATGGTCACAGTGCTGGAATGAGGTTAATGATCTTGCTTCAGTTATTTATATGAAATAAATAATTTCAGCATCACATAGTTTTCATCTACTGAGAGTAAAATTCTCTGGTTCCCCACATAGTCATAAACAAGGTCAATGTATTTGCTGCCCAAGTAAGTACCACTAGAAGCAAGTATGGGTCAAAGCAAGAAATACACTTTTTTATTTAACTATGGCAGGAAAATAGTATGTAATTGATTCCAGGAGCTCTATCTATGCAAGCCTGTAAAACAACTACCTGTTTCTTTGGACTAAAGGTCAAGTTTTCAGAAAAACATCCTGCGTATCACCCTCTGCAGCAAAAATTATTTCTGTAGAGTATGAAAAAAATAAAATAATTCTATGTGGAACTGGAATGATGGAACACACCAAAAAATGAATGAATAAACAAATATTCATATAATAATATGCACCTTAGAAACAGCTGATTTTTACTGCATTTCTGCAGAGCAGAAAGGACTTACCTTCTCAGCACACTGTGTCTGTCCCTTTCTGCTTCCTGAACTACATTTGTAAATGAATTACTGTGTATATATTTAGAACTCAAAGACACCTTACTTCTTCCCTATCATATTTGTCCTCAATCACAGTATTTTTAGGTCTGCTGGAAACTTTCATGACGTATTTCTAAAATATTTGCCAAAAGGAATGAGTAGACTGAGCACGTCATGATGAAACCCAACTCGTTACATTTCTCTTTCAGCCTTGTCATGGACAATACCGTAAAGTTTGGAACAAAA
>JANHFX010007677.1:0-23114 GCA_027560015.1 Chloroceryle amazona | reverse complement strand
GCCCGGGACAGCGGGAGACGGCCCTAGCCCGGGCTGCCCGTGAGGGCTCGGGCTGAGCGGTGTGGGAAGTGTCCCTATAGGGGTGTGCAACGTTATAGGGGTATGCAGGGTTATGGGGGGTGCCGGAATTGTGGTTCCAGCTCATGCAAGCAAGGTCTGGTGTGTGGGGTTATGGTCCCTACAGAGGTGGGCAGGGGTATGGTCATACCATATAGGTGCATGTGATGCATGGTCCCTCTGCCTGTCCATGGGGATGTGGTCCCACTGGGTCAGCTGCCTGGACAGTCTCTGTAGACCCTGTAGGTGTGCATGGGCTAACAGGGGCCGGATGGGGCTGTAATGGCTACAGATTCATAGTCTGTATGGTCTCTAATGTTGTCAGCACTTGGTATTGTTCCTATGAGTGTGCATGCGTTTGTGCAGGGAATATGGTCCCTATGGATGTTTGAGGGCTCCATAGGCCCTATAAACAGATGTTTGAGTGTCAGGGATGCTCTGGACATACAGAGTGATATGTTTCCTGTCACAGTGTGCATCAGAGATATGTCCCTTATGGATGTGTGTGAGCAGGCCCTGTAAATGTGCACAAGTTGTGTGGATTGAGGACCCCAGAGACACAGGCGGGCTTTCAGGGTTAATGGAGCCTAGTTGTCCAAGCAGGTCAACCCCAGGCAGATCAGGGACAGAGTTCCCTCACCCCTCCAGGAGGTTCCTGTCCCAGGTCAGCGCCTGTAGCACAATCTGGTGCTGGACTGATGTTGCCCCTAGGGCAGTTAGGCCATGATGCCCACCAGGGCCATACTGTCCCCACTGTCCTGCCACCCCTGGCACAGGGATACACCTCCCAGATTTCAATAGGGCTTGCCACACCAGCCTGGGCTGTTGGCATCTGCCTGGGAAGGTGAACCAAGTCCAGATGAGTCTATTTCCCTTCTGCCAGGGCTCACCTATTGCTCTCGGGCTGGAGAAGAGATCAACCCCCACCCACACTCCCCACTTCTTTGAACTGGTTCCCCTCCAGGGCAGCTCTGGGGTGTGGGGTGCTGTAGGGATGGCCTAGCAGTGCCCTGGGCTAGCCATAGCCAGTGACCCAGGCACAGCCACCACACATTTGTTCAAGGTGTTTTTGAGCAAGCTTCCTGCAGATGCAGAAGGTTTCACTGCTGTGAGCCACTGGGCCCCTATGCTTCCCCCAGGTCCCATTGCAAACTCAACTAAAGCCTTTACAGACATTTCCTGAAGTATCAAAAGGCATTACTAGCTGTAAGAACACACAGAAGACAGGGAGGAATCACAGCAAAGAGAAGCACATGAAGGTGGCAACTGAAGTGATGCCCTGCAGCTGTAGGCAGCTAGGCTTCAAGAGAGCGGAGAGGGTGATGTAGCAGGGGGAGAGCAGTAGAGAAAAAGGGGAAAACACCCATGAAAATCCTCTCCCCTGTACCTCACACTCTGTGAATCATTTACTCAAGCTACTTGGGTTTGAATGCCCACAGCTCATGGTTGGGGGCATTATATAACTGTCTTAGGAGACCCCATGGACTGTAAGGATTGCAAAGAAAGCTTTACTTCTGCCACCTAAAGTTGCTCTAATACTGGGGGACACCCCCAGGGGAATCAGACAATTGCTTCCTTCCTCAAGAAGACCCACTCTGCAGTGACCCTAGGACTATTGTGTTTGGGGGATGTGCCCAGGTGTCACTGATAAATCACCTTGGGGGTTCCAGGCCTCAGCAATACCCAACCCCAAACTCAATAGTGAGGCAGAAGGAGGCAGTGTTAAGACCAAAGTGTCATGTGAACATCCAGATGGGAGCTTGAGCTGCTTTAAGGCATGTACCTTTCTGAACCCTGAATAACGTGAGCCCAGATGAACTGTCCTCCCTTTGGGGATTATGCTCCCTTTATACACATCCTCCAAAACCTTACATCAAATGTTGTAAAGCAGATTTGGCTAATGTTGGGAGGCTGTCTCAAAACATTGTGAGCCTTCCAGCTCCCCAGTATGACTTCATCAAAACCATCATGGCAAGCACCTTTCAGCCTTCAGCTGCCTTGAAACTCTGTCCCTGTTTCTCCAGGGGAGGTGCTTTGCAAAATGTAGGTGACATCAGGATGTAATAATCTGCATCTTCCCCTTGTCTGGCTGATCCATGAACACTTATACAGGAACAGAGGTCTCTGCAGAGGAGAGGGGAGCCATCACTAGCCAAAACCCAGCATCCTCTCCCATGTGGACAAGGCTACCTGCTGAAGGCAGTCCTCGGGGAAAAGGTCTGTAGTTCTTGAGATATAAACTATTGCTGGTCCTCTGACCTTATGCCAGATGTTACAAGGGCACAACAAATGTCTAGTGAAAAAATACCTCCCTGGAGGTAACACTGTTAAGTATTCTGCCCCAGAGAATATTTGGGGTCTGAGACTTGTCTTCTTTTAGTGTGTCTGCACAGCCTCCAGCACTGGCTGAGGCTTGGACTCCACATGCTCCTGTGATAACACTATGGCAGACCAAGGCAGTGATGAAACATCCAGGTGCCTCTGCCTCCTCTTGCTCGATCTATCAACACCAATAAGCATGCTAAAGAAGGACTAAGTCTCCATGGATCTTCTCTATAATCCCATTGCCTTGCCCAGAGCCAAAATAATAGGATGAAAAGAGCTAAAGCAAATGCGGAAAGAAGAAAACAGTCACCGAGGAGCAGTGTCACATTTCTGAGACTTTGCTAGGACTTGCAGCCACCTTGCTGGCTGCAGAAGGAAAGAACAAGACTGAGGCACTTGTGGGAGACTCTGCTCCCCACTTAACAATACCCAGGGAAGATCGCTGTGATGACAGCTTCATTCTCTACCTGGAAGTCACTACAAAATCTCCAGCACTTTCTCTTTCATCTCAAGTCCCATCCTCCCCAGGTTGTTTTCATCAGTGTGTCTGTTTCAGAGCTGTTTTCTTGTTTATCTTTGCTGTGCACTTTCATCTCTTCTGGCAATGCCGCGGCTGGTGGCAGTGAAGGGAAGTGCAGGTTCAGGAACTCCTCTTTCATCTGATTTGTACCCACAATGATTTTACTTTTATCCTGTTTTCCCTGCCACCACTTGTCGGACTCTGATGACTTTGTGAGGAGTTTGTAATGAGTCTGATGTGCTCAAAAGCTGATTCTTCCTCCTCAAGGGATTAAATTGTGACCGAGAATCTTTATTAAAACGAGCCCAGCACTTCGGACCTAATTTTTTCTTCTAAAATTAATGTAGCTACAAAAAGCTAATAATATGAGGTTTGGGGATTATTTCTATGAAGCTGAATTCTTTCTTGCTAGATATGGGCTTGCTTTATGAATGTAGTGAAAGTACTTTGTTACAAGCAGAAGGCTACTTACACCTGCAGGCAAGACAGACCAGGGAACCAGACAAATCAAAGGGGAGCAAGTGCAGTGACAATAGCCACTGAGGCAGAAGCAGGGGTCTGACACACAGTAATATGGGCAGTGCCAAATGTGATTGGCTCCTTAGGCAGCTTCCTGAGCAGCTGCTTCAAAGGAAGGGACAAAAAAAAATAGCTCAGAAAAAGGGACGTTTCATCAGCTTTTAGTGGTTGTTTTATTCTCTGGTGTCTGAGAGAATGCTGTGATTTATACGGTTTTGTATTGTTTGAGGAACGGTGATTGTCTTTACCCATGGGTACATGCTGTTTCTTTCTCATTATTCCCATCCAGCCAGCCATTGTGGCAGTGAATGTCACAGGCTCATGATGTCCTACAGCAGTGACGTATGTGTCTGTCTTTGGGGCATTCTCAGCCACTTAAGCCTCTGTTTTCTGTCTCAGAAAGGGGAGGACACTGCCAGGTTGCTGACAGATGTGTATATGGCTTTCTGGAAACCTGACCCACCTATGCAGCTTGGGGAGGGATCACGATGCTGCTGCTGCCTCCAAAAATGCCAACAGCAGGAGGTGCCACTAGACCAGAAAGCCAAGCACTCCTGGGGGAGGGTCAGTGAGTTCACTGATGTCTCACCAGTGAGAGCTTTGGCTGGGCAGTTCATCAATGCACTCACTTCTAATGTCCATGTGGGCCATCTGTAAATAGAAGGCAAACTTCTCTAGCAAATGATTGATTCCTCATTATTTATCAAGGTCTTCTTACAGAGAAGGCTTCAGAAAGTACTTTTACCACTGCACCTCTCCGAACTCCAGAGCCCTGTGGTCAGGTGGATGGACCATGGGCTCAGTTTCTTTTCCTGGTGGAAGAAGCTCTGACACAAAACTGACTGGGCAGACCCACAAAGTTCTTCAATAATGTTTTGTGGTGTGTAAGGGGGCAGTGTTGATGCCTGCAGAGCTCATGTTTGTTTTGTGTTGCTTTTCCTTTTCGCCCTGGTTTGCACTCCTCCAAAACACACTTTCACAGCAAACACTGGTGTGGGAGTACCAGAGGTATATTGCATGCAGAAATCCAGCTCTAAGGTCACTCCTGCAATTCCTTCTTAGCTGATAGAGATTTGCTTCACCCAAAAAGAATTCACCTGGTAATGTCTCTGCACTTTGTGAAATCTTCTGATGCCTCCACAGTAGTAAGAGAAAATCTGTCATGAGGGAAGCCCTTCAGCTGTTCACTGCAATATGTGGCATCCCCTGGGGCTCCAGGCACAGAGAAGGGAATACAGAGGCCTCAGCATTGGCTGCTTCTTCTTTACTTGTGTCCTGGTTTAAGTGAGAACAGAACTAATTCTGTTCAGTGATTTTACTTTTCAATTCAGTTCTTCTAACTAACTGTACTGTCTAAAGTTAGCAGCCTGTTTTCACAGGCAATGTCTGCTTCCAGCAGTGATAACACCCCATGCTTAGAGTTCCTACCAAGGATTGGTGTGCAGACCAAGGCCACTGCTGGATCTTGTGTACCGCATTGGGAGTGCAGGAAAGTGAAAGGCTGCACCTGCAGGGAGGATTGGACAGGGCAGGTGACCCCAAAGTGACCAAAGAGGTATTCCATCCCACATACATCATATTCAGTATAAAGCAGAGGGGTCTGGAGGGTCTATAGTTTTTTGTTTGGCTTGCTGGATTTGTTTATTTGCTAGCTTGTTTGCTTGCTAGGTCGGTCTCTCTCTGGGGGCTCCAGGGCTCTTCTCCCCTCTTGGACTGCTTTGCCAGCTTTGCTTGGCTTGGCTCAGGTCCTCTTTCGGTTCCTTCCTCGGAGCATCCAAGGAGGAGTCTGTCTGTTCTGCTTTCCATCCCAATCAGTGTGTTCCTGAATCCGGTACCAGAATCCAGCTCCTGAACACAGCTCCCATCTGCTGCAGGGACTGGTCTGGGACTCCCCTGGTTCCTGCTCCACAGCATCAGTGGTGACGGTGGTGTAATTACCATTAGGGGCGGGTGGGTTCGATACTGGTTTTGCATATATTTGTACATATTCTATTATTATTATTCTCATTAAAGCTGTTTTAGTTTCCTTTTCTAATCATTAAGTCTCTCTCCCTTATTCCCTTTCTCTTCCCCTTTGGGGAGGGAGGGGGGTTAACAGAGAGCATCTGTTATAGGTCAAAGAGGGAACCCTGACCCTAAACCATGACAACTGGTACAATGGTTCCTCCGGGTCTGTACAGATCTGAAGGAACTGTACAATGGTTCCTCCAGATCTACCCACCTGTTTGGGAAAGACATTTTAAACTGCTTTGGCTTTCTACCTTTGTCACTTCGGATTGGAACTTTGCTACAGGCTGGGTCTTTCTCAGTCTGTGAAGGGCACTACACTGGTTAAGACACCTGACCAATGTAGGTGTCTTACCCCCATACTGAATATTGATGTTTAGTTTCCTGTATCTTGATGTATGTGCACAGAAGGAAAACTGGTGAGCGCTTTTTCATATCATCACTGTTATTTCCATTACCACTATGGCACAAACCTGTCTTCTGAATGTAAGGGCATACTTCTCCTTCTCTTCTCAGTATCTAGCCAGGCACCACCACTCCATATGTGTCCAATAGATCTGACATTCCCATGGGATCTGGCAAAGCCAGCAGCCACTCTTCCATTCAGTTAGTCCTACATCTCAAGGCACTTCATCACCAACTAGGATGAGCCAGGAGAAACTGTCCAAGTCAAGAGTGAAGCAGATAGAAAGAACCAGATTTCATGCATCCAGCACCTTGCATGGTTATTACCTCACCATGGGCTGGTTGCAGACTGTAACAAGAAATGACTGCTATTAACATTGGTGTTGATTATCATAGGCCTGCCTCCAAGTCCAGCAATATAATGAGGCACTCAAATAGTTTCCTCCCCTGAGATGGCCTCCTGGCTCAATAACTTGACAAGCTCTTTGACTATACCCACTTCATACCAGGAAGGACAACACAGGCTCAGACAACCTTGAGGTGATGTGAATGGGCATTTTTCTTTACTCTGGACATCTCACCCAAGGGTGGTCCTTCAGCTATGACAGTTTTAACTAGATGTTTTAATAGTAGAAACCGGGCACTTAAATGCCACAAGGTTGTATTTTCAGCCTGCCATAGCTGGGAGGATCATGTGATCACAGACCTCATCTTCTCAACAGACCACCCAGGACTGTAACAGTTCATCACTACCCATCCACACATCCATCTCATCCTTCCAGGAAAGCTTCAGACGGTATCCTAAGACCAAGTACAACCCAGATATCTTGGGCTGACACCACCTCAAGAAAGCTGTGGTTGTGGTACTCCTAACTACTAGCATGTAAACCAACCCCCTTCTTTTATAGAAAACTGGAAGAGTCTTGGGCTCCAGCAAATTCAGCCCATATTCCTGCAATCATAGGCCAGTGAGTCACCACCTTGAGTGATTAGGTTCAAGTGTTCAATCCTTGGGACCTAAGCAATGTGTATCAATACCCTTGTTATCCTAAATTATATGATAAAAAAAAAAAAAACAGAGGATGGAAGACAGGGCATGGTGTTATACAGTATCAGTGCAAGCTGAACACGATGACTCACTCACAGACACCTGTGTGGCTATGCTCCAGACCAAAAGAATTTCTCTATCAGCCTTCTTTTCTGTTGTCTCTTGCACTTCCACAACCTTCATATTATTACACAGCTCTGGGGGCCTACCACCCTCTCTGGAACTGAGCATCAGTCCTGAAGAGAATTGATCTACTTGCACCATGGACAGTATCTCCCTATTTGGCAGGGACTTTTAAGGTCACCTTTCAACATCTTCTCTGCATTCCTGCACTTCAGTAGGGGCTTTGGCAACACATCAACTCACCAATGGTAAAAGCAGACTTAGACATTAACCACTACATTTTAAACATTACCAGAATCCTTGACAGATTCCTTTCAGGGAAGGAATTTATTTTGCTTTTCTAAACCATTTAACAGCCTGTTAGGAATGAAGAGTTGATTCAGCTGAACTTGAGCCCAACAGAGGTGGTGCTGAACAGAGGGAAACAGTTGATTGTTTCACAGAGCAGGTTTGGCCTGCTCCAAGGAAAGGTTTCATGCAAAACCAGAGTGCACCTTTTGCAGGTTAGGATTGCCACTGCGTCCTCACTTTAGTTTTCCTGTGCAGAGGTCACAATTCACACCTTCTCTCACTTCTGATCAGTGATGAGTCTCTCTTCCCTCTTGGCAAGTTATGTGGGTTGCCAGGTACCCAGAGTGACCTCCTACAAGCAGTTAAAGATCATTGCCTCCCAGCTACTGCTTCAGGGTTCTCATTATCATAAAACCTGAAGAGATAACAGAAGGTACCAACTAAAATGCTTAACTGCACAAGTATGTCCTGAAGAGGGGACAGACACTCCACTCACTGTACTGCTGAAGAAGGCACAGAAGCTCTAGCAACAGCACATCCTAGTGCGACATCCTACAGGGAAAAGAGAGGACAGGATAGAAAAAAGATCTGGTAAGCAGAAGTAGGCCAGGCTGTAGGTATTGTGGGAGTAGAAGGATGTTAAAAAGGAGTCTGCATCTTTTCGATTCCTGTATTTTATGCTTAGCCTATCAGGCTTGCTTTGTAGTCAGGACACAGAGGCAGAGGGAGGCTGTACTGCCTGTATTTTCAAGAGATCTTTAAGGAGAAACTAAAGTCTTGGGAAAAAACAAAGTCTGAGGCAGTTACAGAGGGTATCACATGGATGGCAACTGCTGGGACTGTTCCCATCCTTTGACTAGTTGAGTCAAAGCCCACAGTAGGAGAAGGGCCAGGAATATTGGCCCAGAGTCCATCAGCTGTGTGTCTGCAGCAGGAGGACTCATGATGGGGATTCGTCTTCTTCTCTGTGCTGCAGCCAGAGGCAACAGCTCATTGGTGGAGAGATGAAGGTTGGTGTCAAAGAGAAGCAGCTGTATCCAAGCCACTGGAGCCTCCCTGGAGTCTGCTCCCAGAGGCAACATGCACTGGGGAGGCTGAAGGACCTTGAGTCTGTCTGCTCTAGGCATGTACATCGACCTTTCTCTTTCAGGTCCTGCTTCAAACAGCTGGGCAGCAGCCTAGTCATGGCTTGGATCCTCACCAGTAATGAATAGACTGCTCTGAGTGGTTTCCCTGTGCTCCCACACTCTGGCAGTGATGTGCTGTGATTCATCTTTCATATGAGCAGTAATATTGTACCTTCCCTGGCAGAGCATCACCTGGGATCTTCTCATCACTACCTCTAAAGGGTGTAACTGTAATGAGACCATGGGAGGAGCAGAAGCTGAGATGCCTCCAAATATAAGGACCTACAGAGTCTTTTCCTGACCTAACAGTAACACTGCCCCTTTGTAGAAGGACTTGCATTTCCATGACCTTCAGTCCACGGGCTTCATACATCCATGATTTTCAGCCTCCAGTCTAGATGAAGAGCATGACACATGGTTACCTTCCTTCCCAGCCAGTCAGCCTAAGAGATATCCATGTCATCACACCTCTGGTGAGGCATCATTGTAGAAGCTCACAGCTTCATCTCATACCCAAAGCAGCATGAACACAGAAGCAGAGAGGAACATAATAACAAACCTTCCTCTTCCTCACAGTGGGTGAAGCAGCTCAGGTGAGGGTGTATTGTGGGGCACATTGAAAGGTGGCAGCAATAGAGAAACTGTGAAGAGATGGCCAAAAAGGGACACTGTATAGTATTTTTGTGTAAGATTGAGCAGCATAAGATGAAGTGCAGAGCTCACACAGTGACCTGATAAAAGACAGACGGGCTGTTCAGGAGAACAGTCTGACCAGTGTTCAGTCCCCTCTTTGCAGCTGGAATGTCAGCAGGACAGATTTCTGCATAAGGCAATGGAATTACTCAGGCATGACAATGTTTTCAAATGGGATGATGCACCTGTCCTCTGTCTCTCTAAGTCCCTCTGTTTCTCTTTACAGGTGATTTTCACACCTTTTCTAAAATCTCCAGGAATGAGACAGTTCTTCCCAGTTATTCACCATACAGTTGAATGACTGAAAAGTGGGAATTTGAAAAATTCCCATTCAAAAGTAATTTGAACAGCTCAGAGCACTCTAAAATTAGGATATATTCCATGGCTGGGAGAGAGACCAGAGAAAGTCAAATCCCAGGCTTGCAAAATTCAGGAGAGAATGAGGTCTGGGAGCTGTGTATGAAGGCAGGCCTGGGTAATCTTTGCCATTATCACTTCCTGATCAGGACAGTTGGAGGCACAGGGCTGGTGTGCTGAAGGCAGGCACTGATGCTTAGGCAGGGGGCCTTTACTACCTCCCCTTGGCTTAATGGGAACTCTTTTCCTGAAATCTTTGTGCTGCTGCCACTTCTCTTGTTCAACCAGCCAACAGCACATGTAGGGACCCCAATTGCTGCTGTCAGCAGACAATGCACCAGCTCCCAGAGCAGCCCAGGACAGGCAGCAGAGCTGAGCAGAGATGGACACTGGAATGTGCACACTTTGTCAAGGCTTCTGGTCCTGTGAACATCAAAATGCTTCAGAAAACTGGGTTAATTCCACCAGAAATGGTGTCTGGGAAGAATTAAGAATGAAAGCAAAGCTGGATTTGCTGTGTTGCTGTCAGTGAGAATGTGGAGTTGTGCTTAGTAGGGTTTTATCTGAAATTCCCTTTTACCCCATACACATTTTGCACGAGGTATGCCCATGAAAGTGAATGAAGGAAACAAATCCAAGACCTGCAACACCAGTAAATTGTGGTAGTGTCTGCAGGAATATTCACATGGTTCAAGGGCATTTTTTGCCAAGCTGTATTTCACTTGAAGGTGGCTGTGCAGCTGTGACAACTCACCCATATGCTGAACTAATTTAGCAAGCATCATTCAGAGCTTTATCATTGCTGACAGTATGAGCTTGGGACACAGTTTAGTCTTCTGAACCCACCTGGACACCTGCTAGAAGAGAGAGTTGAGAGAGAGAAACCTGATGGCAAGTAGTAGAAAATCAAAATTGGAAGGTGAAGGATTCATGAACAATATGGCCAACAGCACAGAGGAGTTCAGCACAGTGATAAGAGCTAATCATAGAATCATAGACAGTTTTGGGTGGGAAGAGACCTTTAAAGTTTATCTTGTCCAACCCTCCCTTCCCCAGCAGGGAGCAGGGACATTTCCAACTAAAGCAAGCTACTCAGAGCCCCATCCAACCTCACCTGGAATGGTTCTAGGGATGGGGAAACAATCACATCTCTGGGCAACATGCGCCAGGGTCTCACCACACTCACAGTAAAAAACGTCTTCCTTCTCTCTAGTCTAAATCTCCCTCTTTTAGTTTAAACCCATCATCCCTTGTCCTGTCACAACAGGCCCTGCTAAAAAGTCTGTTCCCATCTTTCTGACAGGCCCCTTTAAATACTGAAAGGCCAGAAGTATGTGTCCCCAGAGCCTTCTCTTCTCCTGACTGAACAACCCCAATGCTCATCCTGACTTCATAAAAGAGGTGCTTCAGCCCTCGGATCATTTTTGTGGCCCTCTAGGATCCCTAGGAAACAAGAGAAGTCCTGTCAATATCAAACTGCTGACTGGGGGAACTTGTCAAACTGGCACTGATAGCACAGGAACAGTCACCATGTTTGATAAATAACTCTGCCCTACTCTGTTTGGTTCTCTGCAGTCATGGACCTGACCATACAGACAAGAGGGTCACTCTGGGTTAATAACCAGGGTCACTGGTCTTGCCCTGACCCTTCTGCTCTCCCAGGATACAAACCACACCCTGTCCCCTGCCTTGAGCACTTGTATCTGGATCTGACATTGAAGATGCTCTCCCCTGCCTAACACCTCAGCCACAGCTAGCCTGCACCTGGTCTGGGCTAAACTGAACTAGTTTATTCCAGTTTGGTTTACAAAAGCCATGCAAGTCCAGGAGCCTTTCAGCAGAGGGATATCATCAGGATGCCATGCCATGTTTGCACCTTGTGAAAGTCCATTTCTCTGAAACATTTTGCAGCACAATAAGCAGACCATAAAGGAGAGGTTGCTGAGACACTGGGGGACATCCATATATTCAGGGTCAAGAAAGCCAAGCTCTGGAAAGCATTTTTTTTTCAGAGCTGTATGTAGATGTGATCATCCCAAGATGCCAGGCACTAATCACACCAGCAGCTCTCTTGTTCAGAGTGCAAAGCCCTTCTCTGGGCTCCATGCACTGTTCTGTGACACATTGGCTGCTCTCTCCATACGCATGTGCCTGTGCATGGGAAACTGTTAGCAAACTTGCTTGGACTTTGAAACTTTCCCACTCATTTTTTATTAATCCTCCCTTTGCAATAATCCTCAATATGTTTCACTTACGTTCAATGAGCAAGAAGGGAACACTGCCTCAGTTAATTTAACTCCCACAAATTCCCATCACTGCTGGGGAGAGATTATGTTTCCTAGCAGATAAAGCAGCTTCTTTATATTTCAAAAGGTTAGAGATTAGATCTGGTTACTGGTATATTTTTATTATAATTCCTGTTTACATTTTTTTTTTCATTAATACAATTACAGAAAAGGCAGGAAGAAAATGTTCAATTCAGAACAGCTCTCAAACATTGAAGTATCCCTTGGCCTTTGGCTTAGATGCATAAGGAAACCAGGAGCCCCTTTCCCTTTACCTGAGGATAGGCAGGGAGGAGCTGGTGCAAGCAGACAGCAGGCACTGCCTGTCCTCCTCTGTACACCAACCTGCTGAGTGCAGAGAAGTGGCACAGAGCTTGACCACATTTCTCAGACTGTATCAAAAGGGGACTTGCCTCTGAACAGAAAGTTGCTGGAGCATTTTCCTCCCAGGAAATGGCTTTGGTTTATCCCAGATGTGAAGTGCAGAAGAATTTGCAGCCTGGCCTCTGATCCACCCCTCTCTGTGGTTTTGACAAGGATGTAAAGGCATAAAGTGAGCTCCTTTATTTACACCAGATGGATCTTCATGGTACAAAAGCAGATATTACAGTGGAAGTATGGGACTCATGGCCATGGGTGAGCAACTGCCTATAGCTAACGGTAAAGAGAAGAAAATTAAACTTATAGGCACCTTCATAGAGGCAAGTCCAGAGTCACACCAGAAGGAAGAATTGGTTTCCTCAGTCAGAGCCTGGTGCTCCAGTGCTCACCCACGTGGAGCAGGGTATGATGCAGGGCATGCACATGTTCAGTGACACTGCTCCAACTCCTGCAAAGGAAGAGGAGTAGGTATCTCTCAGTGACCTCTACACTGACACAAATCATGTTCACTGAAAATGTAGAAGCCTGTGACCTTCCTGCTCTTGGCTCACATGCACAATAAAGCAGTGAACAAAGGAGACAAATAAACATCAGCGAAGAACAGGGTTGCTCTCCAATTGCTCTGTGGGGCTTAGGAGGGTACCTGCACACCAAGGGCATCCTCACCACGCATAGGGGATGCAGGTCTGTATCCAGAGCTGTCCTGTGGCTGGGATTTCACTCTGCTGGAGGAGGAAGCCTTTAAAAATGCAACAGCCTCAGAGAGGCAGAAGATGCCACAGATGCTGTACTCCTCCAGCTCTGGCCCAGAGTGACTCTGCAGAGCCTGGCAGTCTGTGCAGTCCCTGCATGTTCTCACAGCAGCTTACTTTGAGGAGAAAATCCACAGTCCTTCACATTGATTGTTTTTAGCTCCTGTCTTGGGAGCATGGAGATGGTGCTTTCAGGTTCTTGTGTGACATATGGGGGGTGGGTGTAGGGTGACTGGAAGCCACCTGGTAGCCAGGAGCTTGCTTGTCTCTTCATGGCTGTTTATTTTAATAAGGTGTCAACAGCCTCAGTATGACAGAGACTCTGAGACTATAGAAAAAGCATTTGGGAGAAATGGCTTCTTCTCTACACTGCACCACTGGCCTCCTATGAGATGTTCTGCAGATAGCTCTGCCTTTCACCTTTGCCTGTTGAGGCAGCAACTTGCTTTTAGGTGAACTGTTTGTCCATTCTCTGTGTCTGCAGAAGAAACACTGGATATTTTCACTTCACTAGAATGTTTTGAACTGCATGAAAATGCATAAGCCAAATCTGAGTCTCCAAATTTACAGGTGCAAGGGATGGTGAGATTGAGCTATTCACACCAAGGGCTTCTACATACACCCTTTGACGTTCTGAGAAGCTGTAAGAGGACAGCAAAATTCCATGACCTCTTAAACATGTCAAAGGGATAAGCACTTCTTTGTGCCTTCCCAAGTGGTCCCCGATGCACACACTGTTAAGGAACAGACATCTGTGATACAGGTGGGGAGGAGCAGCTGCAGAGAAGAGTGCCTCTCCCAGCAGAGCCATCTCCACGAGACCTGTCTCACTGGAGCCAGATCAGGCACCTACAGGTTTGTGCTCAAAGCAAGTCTCTCTTCTTGTCACTACAGAAGAGTAGTAAAATAAGAAAAGCTACTCAACTCTTGAAACGTCCTCTGCTCTCCTCTCCTTCCTCTCCTCTCTTTTTTTTTTCCCTCCAGCACCATAGAATGTTATAATCATAGAATCATAGAATGTTAGGGGTTGGAAGGGACCTATAAAGATCATCTAATCCAACCCCCCTGACAGAGCAGGATCACCTAGATCAAGCCACACAGGAAGGTGTCCAGGTGGGTTTTGAATGTCTCCAGAGAAGGAGACTCCACAACACCCCTGGGCAGCCTGCTCCAGTGCTCTGTCACCCTCACCTTGAAAAAGTTTTTCCTTCTGTTTACCCTAAACCTTTGTGTTTCAACTTACTCCCATTGCCTCTTGTCCTAACATTGAATGAGACTGAGAAGAGTCTGGCTCCATCCTCCTTACATTCACCCTTGACATATTATAGACATTAATGAGGTCCCCCCTCATTCTCTTCTCCAGGCTAAAGAGACCCAGCACCCTCAGCCTCTCCTCATAAGGGAGATGCTCCACTCTCTTAATAATCATGGTCGCCCTGCGCTGGACTCCCTCCAGTAGCCCTCTGTCCTTCTTGAACTGGGGTGCCCAGAACTGGACACAGTATTCCAGGTGGGGCCACACCAGCATAGAGTAGAGGGGGAGAAGTACCTCCCTTGACCTTCTGGCCACACTCTTCTTAATGCATCCCAGGATGTTATTGGCCTTCTTGGCTGTGAGGGCGCATTGCTGGCTCATGGTCCTCCTCTTGTCCACCAGGACCCCTAGGTCTTTTTCCCCAGAGCTGCTTTCCAACAGATCAGCCCCCAGCCTATACTGATACATAGGGTTGTTCTTCCCCAGATGCAGCACTTTACACTTGCTCTTGTTAAATTGCATTAAATTTCTCCCTGTCCAGCTCTCCAGCCTGTCCAGGTCATGCTGGATGGCAGCACAGCCTTCTGGAGAGCTTGCCACTCCTTCTGGTTTTGTATCATCAGCAAACTTGCTGATGGTTCACTCTATCCCTTCGTCCAGGTCATTGATGAATATATTGAACAGTATTGGACCCAGCAATGACCCTTGGGGACCACCACTAGTCACAGGCCTCCAGATAGACTCTGCTCCACTGACCACAACTCTCTGGGCTCTGTCCTTCAGCCAGTTCCCAATCCACCTCACTGCACAATCACCCAATCTGCACTTCATAAGCTTGGCTGTGAGGATACCATGGGAGACAGTATCAAAAGCCTTGCTGAAGAAGTACCACATCCACTGTCCTCCCCTCATCTATCCAACTACTTGTGCCATCATAAAAGGCTATCAGATTAGTCAAGCATGATTTCCCCTTTTCTCCATGTTGACTACTCGTTATAAGCCTCTTTTCCTCCACATGCTTTGAGATGGTAGCAAGAACAAGCTGTTCCATCACCTTTCCAGGGATGGAGGTGAGGCTGAACAGCCTACAGTTACTCGGGTCCTCCTTTTTGCCCTTTTTGAAGATTGGGATGACATTGGCCTTCCTCCAGTCCTCAGGCACCTCTCCTGTTCTCCAGGACCTCTCAAAGATTATGGAGTGGCCTAGTAATGACCTCTGCCATCTCCCTCATCACTCATGGGTGTATCCCATTGGGGCCCACGGACTTGTGGATGTACAGTTTGTTCACTGATCTCTAACCCAAGTCTCTTCGACAGAGGTAAAACCTTCCTTCCTCCAGACTTCCTCTGTGGTTTTGAAGGCCTGGGACTCCTGGTAGCTGGCCTTAGTAGTAAAGACTGAGGTGAAGGTGGCATTCAGTAACTCAGCCTTCTCTCTGTCCTCGGTCACCAGGGCACCCACTTCATTCAGCAGGGGGCCCACATTTCCTCTAGACTTCTTTTTGCCTCCAACATACTTGAAAAAGCATTTCTTGTTGTCCTTGACCTCCCTCACCAGGTTTTAGTTCTAGGGAGGCCTTAGCTTTCCTTGTTGCATCCCTGTATCCTCTGACAACCTCCCTGTATTCTTCCCAAGTGGCCTGCCCTCCTTCCATGTTCCATATAATTCCTTCTTCTGCTTAAGTTTATCTAGTAGCTCCCTGCTCAACCATACAGGTCTCCTATCTGTCTTACTTGATTTCCTACACTTTGGGATGCACTGATCTTGAGCCTTGATGGTACTTGAATATTAGCCAGCTTGCTTGGGCACCTTTACCTTGTAGGGCCCTGTCCCATGGGACTTTTCCAAGCAGTTTCCTGAGGAGGCCAAGGTTTGCCTTTCTGAAGTCCAGGATAGTAATCCTGCTTGTGGTCCTGTGCCTACTGACCATGATTCCGAACTCCACCATCTCGTGGTCACTACAGCCAAGGGTGCCTCCCACCTTCACATCCTCAACCAGTCCCTCTTTGTTTGTCAGTACAAGGTCCAGCATCACTCCTCTCCTCATTGGCTCCTCCACCACATGCATTAGGAAGTTATCATCAATGCTCTGGAGGAACCTACTGGACTGCGCATGCCTGGCTGTGTAGCTTTCCCAACAAATGTCAGGATAATTGAAGTCCCCCATGACAACCAGAGTCTGTGATTTCAAGGCTACTTCCAGCTGCCTGTAGAAGGCCTCGTCAGCTTCCTCATCCTGATAAGGTGGCCTGTAGTAAACATTTACTATGTCTCCCATATTAGTCTCCCCCTTAATTCTAATCCTCAGGCTTTCAACCTGCTCCTCACTGTCCCCCAGGGAGAGCTTGATACATTTCAATTGCTCTTTCACATAGAGAGCAGCTCCACCACCTCGCCTTGCCAGCCTATCCTTCCTGAAAAGGACATGGCCATCCATGACAGTGTTCCAGTCATGTGAGCTGTCCCACCATGTCTCAGTGATTGCAGTAAGATCATGGTCCTGAGATCACACACAGTTCTCTACTTCATCCTGTTTGTTCCCCATACTGTGTGCATTTGTGTACAGGCATTTTAGTGAGTTTGCAATACTCGAGTACGTCCTGACTGGTACCAGCCCTGAGGTAGCAATGCAGCTGGCACAACACCCTACAGATGTCCCCGGCTTGTTTCCTGCAAGCCAAGTTTTTCCCCTTTGAACCTAGTTTAAAGCTTGACCAATTTTGGATGGGTTTAAAGCCCATCCAATTCCTGTGATAGAAACCTTCTTCTCTTTTGTGGAGATGCACCCCATCTCATGCCAGCAGGCCTACCATCTTCTCCTTTCCCATTATTGCCAGAAAGTATCACAGAGCATGAAAACAAAAATCCATACTGATGATTTTTGGCCACTTTCTGACTTACAGAGAAGATGCCCTATGTGCTCAAGATGATGTTTCCAGGAAGGTAGGGCTAGATTTTATATTTGTGAACATGAGGGTGGGCTACAGCTCTGCAGCCTTCATCCTATAATTATCTTCTGGACCTCTATAGCAGCCATCTGTTGGAGGACCGTGGAATGTAGCATCAGAGCCCTGGGATGGATAGATTTTGTGTCTCACCAAATGTGCCTGGCTCTGGGAAGGAGAGCAACATGGGATAAAGAGCATGCTCTTCTTAGGACACTTTCACTTCACTGAGGACAGGAAGGGAAAAAAAAAAAAAAAGAAAAGAACAACATGTTTAATTGATAGTGAGGGAGAAATTTAGGTTGGCAGACATGTAATTACCTGTACTGGAGTCTGGTCAAGACTCTGCTTATATGAATCTGATGAAACTTGAGTATGAAATCACAAAAGAAACCCCTGTTCTCCTTTGTAGTGTTTCAGAGGCATTTTCTACAACTTGTTTTCTCAGAGAAGGGGCCAAAGTGTAATCCCAATCCTCCTGTTTTTTAACAAGAACAAAGAAGCCCTTTTCTGTCTGTGAGGGAAAGATCTAAGTTCTTAGCAGCTTCAGAAACTTTCCAAGGCATTTTGATGTTTCCTAAAGAAAGTGGTAAGAGGTGGAAATCAGGAACTTATGGGAGTTTTGCCTGTCTCATTGGTGTCACCCCACCTAGTACTGCACTCCAGATATTCTCCCAGAGACACTCATCTATGAGAAGAAATGGGAAAAAATGAGGTTGAAGATACAGTTGTGTGGAACCTGGTGTAAACCTGGGGAGCTGTGTGGAAGTTAGAGGTGCTGTGCTTTACAGCCTCAAAGCTGGGTTGATGAAATTAAAAAATCATGGCAAAAAATAGTCAAAAGCATAAAAAACAATTGTAGAAAAGGGGAAAGGCGCAGTAATGCATCTCCTGTCTGAAAAGATCTCTGAAGCTCAGCCTGCCTTAAGCCTGGAGGAATGAGTGGAACTGTGTATTGCTGTTTTCCTTCTGCTCTTTCCCAAACAACTTCAGCTGGCCGCTATCTAGACACATTCCAGGCTTGTTTGTTGGGACCGTGCCTCTCTAATATGCCAGTCCTCTTTACTACTAAGTGATTTCGTACTTGGGAGACAGGCTGAGAACCTATAAAGGGCTTGCAGACTTTCTGTAGAGTGTGTGTCTTTTCCCTCTATGGCATGAAGGGACATTCAGGCACTGGTTTTGAAAGCAGCAGGAACTACCTGAGAATCATGTTGTAACTCCTTCCCCCAGAGAGATGGATGGCTTCACCCTAGAGTAACTCAGGTGGCCCCCAGCCCATTCCACCTGACTATGGTTTCAGCACAATGACTCTGGGCTGACTCCCAAAGTGGAGCCTCCTGCTCCTGTGCTGTTTCATGTCTCTGTGTGTCTCTCTCTCAGCTTTTGTTAATTGAAAACAAGACTTACAGACCACAAATGATTTCTAGGTGCTCATAACCTGAACACCATCTTAATTAAGTTATTTGGATGAGGACTTCCTTAGACTGTTAGTTCTTCTTAATGAGACTGGACAAGGGGGTGGGGAGAACAGCTCATTAGACATGATGTTCTGAGGTAAACCTTGGCCACAGCCCAGGCAGGTGCACTTTTGCACCTCCATTTTCAGTGCTGTTCTCTTCCAAGACTGACAAACACCATGTCATAAGACAGACCAGCTAAAAGTCTTGTTCATCTGAAGGCTTGATCCTTTCTTTCCAGTCCATTAGCTGCAGTGACAAAAGCTACGAACTCTGATGACGAATCCTTTTTCTGGAAAAGTAGCAAATATTTACTCAGACTGAAGAGGGATGAGCCACAGTGATAGACACTGCCCACTCCTCATCTTCTTAACAAATAGAGCAAGACTGTTAGTAAATGCTATGAAACACAAAAGCTATTGGGGTAAATCATAACTGTGAAAGAGTGATCAACTGTGGGATGAGTTCCAGGGACAAAATGCTACCAGAACAGGTAGTGTGATCCTTTTCTTGTCCAAAGAACAAGCACAAATCTCCATTCCAATCCCCAGAAGTAACCAACCAGATCAGTATCTTTATCCTCATTTTTTCTCCAGCAAAACAAAAAATGAATAAATCCATGTTTAAAGTTCTGTTTTAAAGTCCAAGGATACCTTTTCTCTTCTACCCTTTATTCCCAAGCCTCAGCCTCATACCAGGTCATTCTCTATCTGACAGCATTTATTTCTCTATTTATGTTTTAAGGTGATGCATTAATTTTTCAGGGGTTCTTCGGGGAATGGGAGATGTAGCAATTTGATTTATTAAATTCATTTGCTTGCAATTGCATGCCAGCATCTTGTCCCCAGCTCTGTGTGTCACAGCTGCTGTCAACCTGGGGCTGCAGGAGTGGGATAAGGGATGAGCGGTGAGGGGCAGTTGTCACCCAGTTTCCTTGTATTTATCAGCAAATACCCTGGTTTAAGCTCTTCTACTGGATCAAAGAGAGACAGGTTTGGGTGGTGAAGAAGAGCACAAAATGTGCAAGGGGGACCTCCCTGCCCCAGAGGAGACAACTCTGGAAGACAGACGCCTCTTTCCCTATTGGGAGATGTGTCACTCTCCTTACAACACAACTGTAGCAATTGAGATCTTGCTGGAGAAGCCTTCATCAGAGGCTCCACAGAAATTATGTCCATGTATTGATGCTGGTCCTGGTCAGGGTTAGGGTCATGATGATGCCCCTCTGATGGAGTTGCATCAGCTCATGACTGGGTAAAATTTAGCTGAGTTAAAAGCAGATGTGCCCCTGAGGACGCTCATTACCATGCCCAGAGTACCTGGGGCTCCTGCAAATGGCTCCTGGGCATGGCAAATCAAGAACTCAGATTCCTGCCAGCAGCAGTACTATGCCTCCTCCTCCCAGAAGAAGCGAGTGTCACCTGGACAGGCTGAAGGATAACAATGCACTCAATCTCAATTGGGAGACACTTGGATCCTGGAGTGGGGATATGGACACTCACAGTTTAGTACCTGCCTCAAAACCACACAAAACACCAACTCACACCACCAACCCAGAGGAGCATCTGTCACAAGCCACTGCTTGCCTCAGCACTGAGGAAGGGAGAGCCTGAGCAGCAAGGGCTGAGGCAGGGAGGGGTCACTTCTGTCACCCTCTCATCTTTTAAGATGTTCAGGTGGTGTAACTCAGGAGTATCTGGACTGTGGTATTTAATTCTCATTGATCTCCCACCTGGTTAGCGATTTCCTGCATAGATCACAGCTCCAAGCCCTGGCTGCACTGACCTTCTCCATGTTACCAGACAGTCACACATTCCTTACTTTTGAGGACCCTGGATGTTCAAATCACTGCCACCAATCAGCGGTTGGATGCACCCATCAGGATGAGTTGTTTCATAGAATGGTCGTAAGGAACATCCCCTTCTGCCCAGGGGATGAGGTAGGATGAGGACATCAAGGGCCAAGTCAGAGGTGGTGCTGGCTGGAAGTGGCCACTGCCTGTCCAGTCCTATGAGTGGTGATCTTGCAGGGCACTGTCCGCAGCAGCTCCCCACACTCCCCCTGCCCATATCATCAGAGTAAACCTTGCACACTAAGGAGGCCTTGATATTTATATATTAATTAGTCCTTCCTGTTATTATTTACTTATCAACACTTTATTAGAGAGCTCCCTTTTATACACACACAGCTTTGTCACCTCAGCACTTGCTTTGTTATGAGATTATATCGCCACATTTGTCCCCTGTTTACAGATGTGTTGGAATCCTGACTGCTACACTTAAGTGTTTAATGAAGGTATTTACTCTAAATTGCTTTCTGGGATTTTCTTCTGCAGGAGGGATGAGAAGAGGCTGGAGCATGCTATTTCAATTCCAATGATTTATATTATTTGATATTTCATATCAAGTGGAGGAGACTTGACTGGCCTAAATGGAGGTTAGGCTGAGTCAGTGACTTGTTTCAGAAGCTGACAGGGATGCTTTGAGCTCAAGTGATAAATCCTTATGTGCAGCCACAGCAACCACAGGCACACCAAAGATGCAAATTAGCCATTACACACCTCCCAAATCCTCCACAGGGCATGGGAAATGCCCAAGAGCTCTTTTGAACAGTCCATCCAGAGTGTCATACAAAAGCATTGGGAAATGTTTGGAAAAGTTGATGTCACCATGTGTAGAGGTGGTTGCCAGCTATTTTTGTGCATGTGAAGCTATGGGATGGTTCTTGCTGTTCATGGCTCTCAAGCCAATGGCCCATGTCTGCAGCAGAATTCGATGCAGCCACAGAAAGAGCCAGTGCTGCCTCCTCAGCATGACCTGCATGTTCCTCAACTCTGGAGATCAAATCCCCGAGCTGTGGGGACACCCAGGGCCCCTGGCAGGAGGGGTGATGGGCTTCCCCCCATGCTCAGGGGAAGGCTGTATGTCTGCCTTCTCTCTGGTGTTTGTCCTCTGTCTCCCCACCAGTCCATTTCCCCTTTCATCTCTGCCTGTATGGGGTTCTGCTACTCAGTACAGGGTGACCAAGCTGTACGGGAACCATGTCCTGAATGGCAGACAGCCTTGTTGGGGGACAGCAGCTCTCTCCTGTCTCTCAGCAGCTGTGACAAGGTTGCTGTCTCCAGGTGATGATGTTGAATCACAGTCCAAGAGTCCTCAAGAGTTCCTGAAAAATGTAACAGAAGCTAAACTACACACAGCCAAAAAAGCATCACATAACCCCACCCCTGGCGCTTTGGCCTCCAAAGCAAAGCAAAATCAGCTCCCCAGACCACAGCACTCAGCAGCAATTGGGCTGTTGCCTCCTCTTGAGCACAGCTCCAGGAAAGCTCCACTCTCATATACCCGGGTACCCTGTAACACATGGCTTCCCCAGCACGCTCCCAAGGGCCATCCAGACATCTCCTGATGCACTCTACACAAGTGGAGTCACCACAGGCTTTTGAATGACAAGCAGATTCAGCCAAATAGCAAACTATTGAGAGGCCACCCTCAAGCAAAACCGAGGATTATATTTGTTGATGAGTAAATGCTCATGCTAAGAATAGCTCCTTCCAGCTTTGCTGCTCACCTACCTTATCCTGCTCCAATTACCTAACTTAATTTAGTCCAGCTGTTCCTCTATCACTCCATGATCTATTTTCTACCTCCTTCTGGTTTCTCTTTGATTTCATATACATTTGATTTTAATATACCAAGTTCATTTATCTTTGAAAGTGCCTCTCCTTGAAAGAAGACTGTAACACAGCATCACTGTGTTCATGGTACTTCCATTTCCAATCCACTTGCAGCTGAGCTTTGTGGCACATACAGATGCTGGCAACATGCTGGCTAGATGCATAATACATTCAGTTCAGGAAGCACTTGTTCCCGAATGAAACTTACTATCCTGACCAATTTCTATCTCTTTCAGCTGACAGATTTGAGGAGGAAAACTACAGTCTGAATTCCTGAGATATGCCCTCTTTGAAAACCTTTGTTAGGCTTATTCATTATTTCCCAGAGCTTCTCTCTCAGGCCTGTCTGTGAGTGAAATACCTGTTCTCAGGTGCATAACACTATGGCTTTTGTTGTTGTCCTGGTCTGAGTGAGAACAGAACTAATTCTGTTCAGTGATTTTACTTTTCAGTTCAGTTCTTCTAACTAACTGTACTGTCTAAAGTTAGCAGCCTGTTTTCACAGGCAATATCTGCTGCCAGCAGTGTTAACACCCCATGCTTAGAGTTCCTACCAAGGATTGGTGTGCAGACCAAGGCCACTGCTGGATCTTGCGTATCACATTGCGGGGGATGCAGGAAAGTGAAAGGCTGCACCTGCAGGGAGAATTGGACAGGGCAGGTGACCCCAAAGTGACTAAAGAGGTATTCCATCCCACATACATCATATTCAGTATAAAGCAGAGGGATCTGGAGGGTCTAGCTTGCTTGCTATATTGCTTGCTTGCTTGCTTTCTCTCTGGGGGCTTCCAGGCTCTTCCCTCTCCGACTGCTTTGCCAGCTTTGCTTGGCTTGGCTCAGGTCCTCTTTCGGTTCCTTCCTCGGAGCATCCAAGGAGGACTCTGTCC
>JANHFX010007675.1:5684-17549 GCA_027560015.1 Chloroceryle amazona | reverse complement strand
TTGGAATCTCTCCAGAGGAGGAGACTCCACAACCTCTCTGGGCAGCCTGGGCCAGGCTCTGGCACCCTCACAGCAAAGAAGTTTCTCCTCCTGTTCAGATGGAACCTCGGGGTTCCAGTTTGTGCCCCTTGCTCCTTGTCCTATCACTAGGCACCACTGACAGGAGTCTGGCCCCATCCTCTTGACCTTTACATATTGATCACCATTGATCAGATCCCCTCTCTGGCTTCTCTTCTCCAGGCTAAACAGTCCCAGGGCTCTCAGCTTTTCCTCAGCACAGAGACATCTTTGGAGACTGCACTGGACTGCCTCTGGTAGTTCCTTGTCTCTCTTGAACTGGGGAGCCCAGAACTGGACCCATAGTAGAAGGGGAGGAGAACTTCCCTTGACCTGCTGGCCACGCTCTTCTTCATGCACCCCAGGACACCATTTGCCTTCTTGTCCACTGGGGCCCATTGGTGGCTCATGGTCAGCTTTTCCCTCCAGCACTCCCTGGTCCTTCTCTGTGTTGCTCCTTCCCAGCAGGTCACCCCTCCCCTGTACTGGTGCAGGAGGTTATTCCTCCCCAGGTGCAGGACCTGACACTGATTGAACCTCATGAGGTTCCTCTCTGCCCAACTCTCCAGCCTGCCCAGTACTCACTGAATGGCAGCAGAGCTCTGGTGTGTCAGCCACTCTTCCCAGTTTTGTACCACCAGCAAACTGGCTGAGGGTCCACCCTGTCCCTTCTTGCTTCCAAGGGCTGCAGCCAGCCCCTGTCCCAGGCTGCTAGCAGGCAGGGGTCGGGCAGACCCTGGTGCTGTGACAAGGGCTGATTGGAACACTGACCTGACACAAGGTGCTGGGAGCCACAGCACCATCATCAGGAGCTGCAGGGCTGGAAAAGCTTCAGAAAATGTGTTATTTTAGCCAAATAAGTGAAGGGAAGTGGCGTGGGAAGTAAAAGACATCCTGGCAGCTGGCCTGGTCAATTGGCTGTAGTGGGGTCACCGTAGAGGGGGAAAATGGATAAAAATAAAGCCATGTTAATGATTCGGTGCAAAGAAAGAGGAGTTGGGAGTAGCAGCACAAATGTCAGATATAAAACACTGCGCTGTGACAAAGCCAAGAGGCAGAGCAAAGGGAAGGGACCAAGGAGGGAACTGAGGTGAGAGTGATAGAAATTTTTCTAGCAAACAAGGATCAGGAGGTCAGCTCAGGAGAGGGGTCCTTTGAAGGATCCTAGGGAGGCTCACGTAGCCCCAGGCACCACAAAACAAATGCAAAGAATTAGCTGCCATAAGTTAATTTCTGCTCGTCCGATCCCGATTCAGCGGAACCCCCCCTTCCAACTCCAGATCATAGTGTCACAGAATCATTCTGGTTGGAAAAGACCTTTAGGATCATCAAGTCCAACTGTTAACCCAGCACTGCCAGGCAACCATTAAACCAGGTCCCTCAGCACCACAGCTCCATGGCTCTGAAACCCCTCCAGGGATGGGGACTCCACCACTGCCCTGGGCAGCCTGGGACAGACCTTGACAACCCTTGTGGGGAAGAAATTTTTCCTTTAAAAGGGGTGGCAGCAGTGGTGCAGAGCAGAGATATTCAGGAATGGGGGACCACATGCAAAAAACATATCTGGAATGGGAGGATCATAGAATGGTTTGGGTTGGAAGGGACCTTTCAAGCTCATCCAGTCCAACCCCCCTGCAGGAAGCAGGGACATCTGCAACTAGAGCAGGTTGCTCAGAGCCCTGGCCAACCTCACCTGGGATGTTACCAGGGACAGGGCATCTACCACCTCTCTGGGCAACCTGGGCCAGGGTATCACCACCCTCAGTGTCAACAGTTTCTTCATATATCTCATCTAAATCTCTCTCTTTTAGTTTAAAACCATCACCCCTTGTCCTATCACAACAGGCCCTGATAAGAAGTCTGTCCCCATCTTTCTGAGAGGCCCCTTTGAGACCTGATAGGCCACAAGGCGGTCTCCCTGGAGCCTTCTCTTCTGCAAGCTGAACAACCCCAACTCTCTCAGCCTGGCCTCACAGCAGAGAGGTTCCAGCCCTCCCAGCATTGCTGTGGCTCCTCTGGCCTTGCTCCAACAGATCCATGTCTTTCTTGTATAGGGGGCTTCAGAGTTGGGCTCAGTGGTCCAGGTAAGGGCTCAGAAGAGCACAGTAGAGGAGCAGAGACAACTAGGATGGGTCACTTGGACACTGCTTAGAAGAGCAGGGTGGTGTCTGTTCTCCTGCCCATGGCATCTCCTGCACTGATTAAAGCTCTGGGCTGGGTAATCACTCAGCAGCCACCAATCTGAATTCACCACATCATTGTTGATTAAGCTGGTTTTGGGATACCCAGAGTGCAAGAGATGTCACAAAGAACATGGAGCTTGTTTTTCTGCATCAGCTGCCTGCTGAGAAACCAAGAGGGATTCCTTCCTAGCATTCCTGGACCAGCTTTCATGTGTGCTGTTTCTTCTTCCTAGGTTGCCAAATTTATTGGCTCACCACCGGGCTATGTGGGCCACGAAGAGGGCGGACAGCTCACCAAAAAGCTGCGGCAGTGTCCGAATGCCGTGGTGCTCTTCGACGAGGTGGACAAAGCCCACCCAGATGTTCTCACCATCATGCTGCAGCTGTTTGATGAGGTAAATCCTCGTTACAGGGTCAGGGTTTGCACAAGGGGTTGTTTGGAAGGTGACAGCAAGCAGTGCAAGGGACAATGGCTGCAGGAGATGTCCTGAAGCAGAGCTGAAACACTCCCAAAGAATGTGACCCAGTCAGTTACCCTCTTGTCTGTTTTAGCACCAGGAACCAGAATGATGCTGAGATCTCTTGGTGCAGTAAGACATTGAATCAAAGAATTGTTTTGGTTGGAAAAGACCTTTAAGGTCACCTATTCCAAACCTTATCCCAGCCCTGCCAGGTCACCACTAAACCCTGTCCCTCAGCACCACAGCTCCATGGCTTTGAAACCCCTCCAGCGATGGGGACTCCACCACTGCCCTGGGCAGCCTGGGACAGCCCTTAGCAACCCTTGTGGGAAACAAATTGTTCCTCATGTCCAACCTAAACCTCCCCTGGTGCAACTTGAGGCTGTTCCCTCTTGTCCTGTCTCTTCTTCCTTGGGAGAAGAGACCGACCCTCACCTGGCTCCAACCTCCTTGCAGGGAGTTGTTGAGAGTGAGAAGGTCTCCCCTGAGCCTCCTTTTCTCCAGGCTCAACAACCCCAGCTCCCTCAGCTGCTCCTGACAATACTTGTGCTCTTGCTCTTTTTAGACAAAGAAAAAAACAGTGATGAGAGGGTTGGAAACTCGATGAAGAAGGTGGGAATTGGATTGTCCCGTGTCACTAGGAAAGTGGGATGGTGGAGACTGTTATGAGGATACTGCTGAAGAAAATCCACCCCACTGACAGCTGGATGTGGGAGTAGGTGGGCTGCTGGTCCATGGCAGAAAACAGGAGCAGCAAGAGGAGGCAGGAGGGTGATGACCCTGCTTCTGTGGGTTCCATGTGCTCACCACCATGTACACCTCTATATCATGGAGGAAATCAGCTCCTTGGTCCCAGGCATGGGACTCGATGACTTTAAGTCTTTTCCAACCTAAACAATTCCATAGCTATACAATTCTATGATTGTAGGGTGTTTTTACATCATCAGAACAGCAGGTCGGTGGGGACTTCATAGTTCATTGGTATCCTAATTGTTTGTTAATTGCTGGCTTTTAGTACAGATTGGTCAAGTCGCAGCTTTTCAGGTGGCATGGGATTTGTCTCACACCTTTCCTCCCCCCAACATAGAATCACAGAATGGGTTGAGTTGGAAGGGACCTTAAATATCATCTAGTTTCACCTCCCTGCCATGAACATGCCTCTTCAATTAATGACCTAGAAGGAGCCTGGGTCTGCTTCCTCTGCTTCCCAGGACTTCAGCAGTCTCCAGAGGAAGCCATAAGACTCTTGGAGATGCCTGGAAGGAGTCCCATAGAGCTACTGGTCACGGACCTGTCTTCATCATTAAGAAATCTCTTCAACTAATGACTTAGGAGCAATCTGCTATGACTACAGAGGACTTGAGCTGTCTTCTGAAGATGCCAAAACACTCATGGAGATGCTTGGAAAGAGTCCCGAATTGCTACCGGCATGGACCTGCCTTAACAGAAAACTTCTTAGGTGGCTACCTTGGAGGACTCTGCGCCTCCCAAAAGTGTTATGTGTGCTGCGGTAAGGTCCATGCCTAGCAGCTCTCCAGACATCTTCAGGAGTGTGTTGGCCTTCTCTGGAAACAGCTGAACTCCCATAGAGAAGCCCCAGACTCCTTCAAGGTAACCCCCAGGATTTTTGTCCACTTTGGAGGCAGGTCTGTGCCCATTAGCTGCTCCACACAAGGCTTTGGGTTTATTTTTTAAAGTCCCAGTGTGTCCTTAGAGGCAACCAAATTCCAGAGCAACATGCTGGAAGGTTTTGTTGTTTTGGTTTGGTTTGGTTTTCCTTTTAAGGATTAATAACTCAATTTTTTTTCTTGCATAGTTCCATCGCAGCAGCAGCTAAATGTGAAATCAATTCCTGCACCACACACTTGACAGGGCAATAACCCAAATGTTAAACTCAAGCACCCTACAAGGATTTGTGCCGTTGTGCTGGGTACCTGCTGCTGGGGATGTATCGAGGAAAGAAACTGCCTGCGGAGCTGCTTTTTTTTTTCCTTATTTTCCTCTTTTTTTGATTTTATTAATCAAACTCAGACTTTTGGGTGGTTCCTGCCTCAGTTTGGTGGGAGGGGGCGTGATGCCACAACAGCGGCAGTTGTCTCCACTACGGAACACAGTGCTTGGCTGCCCTGGGTTGGTTTGCTGGCCATGAGGGATGTTCTTCATCACTTAGTTCGCTCCATTATGGCCATAACTTGGTTGATTATTCCTGGAAGGTTTTTTCAGGTTTGCTCATTTTCTATCAGCCTGTGATCCCCTGTGGTGCCTTCGGACCACCACAAATCCCCCTCTGAGCTCTCCCCGCTTTCTTAAGGGGCCACAGTGCCACAGGGATGTTTGAACACATCTGGAAGGCTTTGGTGAACATCTGGGCAGTGTTGCTGATGGTGAACACATGGGCAGTGGTGCTGGTGGAGAACATCTGGGCCATGTTGCTGATGGTCAACATCTGGGGAATGGTGCTGATGGTGAGCATCTGGGGAATGTTGCTGGAGCTGTTTGGGGCACCAACACCTGCAGTTCTGGCCCCAGAAAGAGCCCTCATGGGGGAACATCTCATGTCTCAGCCACCCCAGCACCAACCTAAACCAGAACCACAGACAGTGCTGAGCCAAGAGCCTGGGCTGCTTCTGAGCATTCTTCCAACCTACCTAAGGGGCAATAGCCTCTGGTAGAGAGGTAGGACAGAGGCACAAAGCGACAGCAGCTTCACCGGCACTTGTGGGCTTCACCAGAGCTTGTGCGTTGGACCCAAAACTGTGACAGGGAGGTAGACAGAAGACTAAAGGTGACTGAGTTACACATGGGTAGCCCCAGCTCACCTCCTCTCTGAGGTATCTCCCAGAGCTTTCATCAGGCGTGTCCTGACCACATGCAGGGCATTCCTTGGAGAGGTGGGGACTTCTCCAGCTCCTGCAGCTCAGCCCAGGATTCTATCCCTTCAAAAATAAATTCACTCGACAGGGGGGGAAATGTGACCCATGTCCTTTCATCTCATGTTTTGGCCATGTCCTGCTGCACGTGCTCACACCGCTTGTGTTGACCTGGTGTCATTGCAGGGCAGGCTGACAGATGGGAAGGGGAAGACCATCGACTGCAAGGATGCCATCTTCATCATGACCTCCAACGTAGCAAGTGATGAGATTGCCCAGCACGCTCTGCAGCTCCGACAAGAGGCCATGGAGATGAGCAAGAAAAGGATCGCAGAAAACTTAGGTACTGTCTTTTCCGTGTCAATCCACCTCCTTCCCAACATTTCTTTGACAGCCTAAACATCTCCACTAAAGATGGCCAAGTCCCAATTTATATGCCAACTGCCTTCACCAGCCAGTTGGTGATAACTCCAATGGCACCAGGAAGCCCTGGTGATGGTAGGTCTCTGCTGTGCCAAGGATGGATGGACAGATGGACAGTGATTCCTGAACTAACCCCTCTAGCTCTAAAAGGCATGGCAGTTTGTGAGCACAGAGGCTGGCACAGGGAAACGCCATTTCTGTCACATGTGGATAACCAGGTGGTCATATGTGGTGTCTGCACCTGTTTTCTCATCATAAAAACAAACAAAACCAAACAAACAAACACAGGTTTTTGTTTTTGTTTTTTAAAACACTGTTAGGGTCTTAAATGTCTGGCCACGCATCTTCCATAAGATATCCAGCAGCACCTCCTTCAGTCAGTTTGCAGATGACACCAAGTTGGTGGAGTGTTGATCTGCTTGAGGGTAGAGTGGCTCTGCAGTGGGGTCTGGCCAGGCTGGATCAATGGGATGAGGTTCAGCAAGGCCAAGGGCGGGGTCCTGCACTTGGATCACAACAACCCTGCAACACTCCAAGCCTGGAGAATCATAGAATCATTAAAGTTGGAAAAGACCTCTAATATCATCAAGTCCAACCATCAACCCAACACTACCATGACCACTAAACAATGTCCCTCAGCCCCACAGCTCCATGGTGTTGAAACCCCTCCACCACTTCCCTGGGCAGTCTGTTCCCATGCTTCACCACTCTTTACTGTAGAAATTGTCCCCCTGGACTGAGCACTGGGGAGGCCACACCGTGAATCCTGGGTTCAGTTTTGGGCCCTTCACTCCAAGAAGGACATTGAGGGACTGAAGCATGTCCAGAGAAGGGCAACAAAGCTGGGAAGGGTCTAGAGCACAAGTGTTGTGAGGAGTGGCTGAGGGACCGGGGGTTGTTGATCCTGGAGAAAAGGAGGCTCAGGGGAGACCTCCGCACTCTTGACAACTCTCTGAAAGGAGGTTGGAGCCAGGTGGGGGTTGGTTTCTTCTCCCAAGGAACAAGACCTAGGACAAGAGGCAATGGCCTCAAGTTGCACCAGGGGAGATTTACGTTGGACCTGAGGAACAATTTCTTCCCCGCAAAGGTTGTCAAGGGCTGTCCCAGGCTGCCCAGGGCAGTGGTGGAGTCCCCATCCCTGGAGGGGTTTCAAAGGCATGGAGCTGTGGTGCTGAGGGACCTGGTTTAGTGGTGACCTGGCAGTGCTGGGTTAACAGTTGGACCTGGTAATATTAAATGTCTCTTCGAATCAAAACGACTTGATGATTCTACAGATAGACCTGAGGTCAGTCTCGAGAGCTCTGCTCACTAGTGGAAATGCCCAGAGAAGCCGTATTATGTGGTGTACCTGGAAAACAACTACATCCCTCTACATAAGCAGGGAAAAATGGGCGGATTTGGGCATTAAATGTATTTTCCAGCTTCTTTCTTGCTGCCTCTTCCATTTGATCTGGAGAAGCGGAAGCTGAATCTGACTTAATTCAGAATCTTTAAACTTCAGTCAAATAGGTAAAGGACAATGCACATCTGCAACTGAACTTTCTGGAATAACATTTTAAAATGCCAAGTGCTTTTCTGCTAAATGAGGAAAACATTGAATTTTAATTTCTGGAACTGTACAGCCGACAGCTGCAGTGAGCAGAGATCACGGCTGGAAAATGCCCTTCAGCTCAGAATCCTGCCCTCAATTGAGTTTCGTGGAGCTCCTTGCAATTTACTGAGCTCTTGGCATGGAGTTGTTCCTAAGGCAGTGGCTGGAAGGTCAGCATGAGTGCCGGGGTGAGCAGATAAATGGTAAGATAGAGGGAAGGAGCTGCTGCTTCCACAGGATCTTGTATCTGTAGATATTAGAGTTGGAAAATCTGAGTCACAGAATGGTGGTGGTTGGAAGTGACCTCTGGAGATCATCTCATTCAGAGCACGTTGACCAGAACCTTGTCCAGGCGAATTTATAATCTCTCCAGAGAAGGAGACTCCACAACCTCTCTGGGCAGCCTGGGCCAGGCACTGGCACCCTCACAGCAAAGAAGCTTCTCCTGCTGTTCAGATGGAACCTCCTGGGTTCCAGTTTGTGCCTGTTGCCCCTTGTCCTGTCACTGGGCACCACTGACAGGAGTCTGGCCCCATCCTCTTGACCCCCACCCTATAGCTATTGATCAGATCCTTTCTCAGTCTTCTCACCCCATGGCTCTCAGCCTTTCCTCAGCAGAGATGCTCCAGTGCCCTCAGCATCTTTGAAGCCTCCACTGTACTGTCCTCAGTAATTCCATGTCTCTTGAATTGGGGAGCCCAGAACTGGACCCAAAATTCCAGAGGTGGCCTCCCTGCAGGGCAGAGAAGGAGGAGAACCTGTTCATCTCCCCCGTGCTTGTGGATGCATCCAAAGCACCAGAGTGCTTGTGTCTGTGATGGGTGGGAAGGAGAAGAGGTGATTTCAAAGCATACCACTCCATCACATGCCAGCACTGGTGTGGGTCTAGTAGAGCCCAGGAGCCCCTTCTGCCACTGCAGAAGGTCCAGTGATCCACAATGAGAAGATGAGAAGGGCTTCCAGCACCCAGTATGGGCCTTTCTCCACCACCCTGCATGTCAGGACCCAATCCGGAGAAATTTGGGTGTGAGGGATCTCCCTGTGAGCACTGAACCAGGCTGTCCATGGTGGAGTCCCCATCCCTGGAGGGATTGAAAAGCCATGGAGATGTGGTGCTGAGGGCCATGGTTTATTGGTGACCTGGCAGTGATGGGTTAATGGTTGGACTCAATCTTAAAATTTCCAACCTGAACAACTCTATAATTCCATGACTTTATGAGCATCCTTGGGATTAATTAGTTTGTGGAGTTAAGTGCATGAAGATGTAGGAAGAAATGAGGCAGTTAAAGCAAAGAAAATAGTGACTTTGGGTGGCATACCTCACACTGAAGCTAGGATTTTGGAGCCAACCAGATCCTGGCTCCATCTACAGTCGGCCAAGAGCAGCAGACTCCAGCTGGAGCCCGACCTGTGCTGTGAGCAGCCTCGACATGCGGTTTTCTGTTTGCAGAAGGAACCAATGGCGTTCCTCTCTGCCTGACAGAGCTGCAGGAGCCTACATGAAGCAGACACGAGTGACATTGTGCCCTCAGCACCAGTTCCCAGAGCCCAGCCACTGTGAGGACTCCTCTCCAAAACCCCCAGGCAACAGCTGCTGGATATGACGGAACAAGAGAGGAGGAAGTGATGGAGATCTCCTGCTGTCCAAGTGAAACACATCAGTGTAGAGTCCTCTCCTCAGGCACCCAGTGTGAGCCACTGCAGACCCAGACACGCTGGGTTAAGTGCAGGGACGCCCCACTACCAAACCGAGAGTGGTTGATGGCATGTGAGGAGGTTCCAAGGTCCTCTCTGGACAGATACACCCCAACACACCCTGGCCCCCTCCCCAGCCTCCAGCTCCTTGCCACCCTGCTTTGCTCCTGAGGATTCCAGGAGGATGATTCCAGGAGCTGGGCAGATGGGAAGCCCATGTCCCATCTTCCCAACCCACACACACCTACCATTCTCCTGTCTTTCAGAGGATGTCCAGATGACCGACAAGATAACCATCTCCAAGCAGTTCAAGGAGAAGGTTATTCGCCCCATCTTGAAGGTATGAATGATTTTTATTTTTTTTTAATATCTTATGTTTCAGGTGTCCTGATCTTTGGTTGGGGTCACCCACTCTGTCCCCACTGATCTTTCCCCATTCTTGTCCCTGCAGGCTCACTTCAGACGAGACGAGTTCCTGGGGAGGATCAATGAGATTGTCTATTTTCTCCCATTTTGCCACTCAGAGCTCATCCAGCTCGTCAACAAGGAACTGAATTTTTGGGCCAAGAAGGTAAAAAACATCCCTGGCTTCATAGGTGACTTCTGAAGAGGGAAATCCCTGCCTCTTCAACTTTCTGATGTGGACGCAGAGTGAACATACATCTTCATCATGCTCTTCCATGCTGCTCAGCATGAGAGGACCTTATTTGGGAGAGTTGGGACCTCTTGGGATTGTGAGAGATGTTTTTTCCTGTGTTGGGCCACGTTCAGAGACATTATTTGTCCAATTGGTCTTTGCACATCGGAGCTCTCCAGGGTGGGACTAAATAGGAAATGGGAAACCACTTAACCTTGGTGGGTCTGGCCTCGTTGATCTCTCAGTGGTGGAGTTCACCATGCTTCCCATGGTGTCCCCACTGCGCAAGGAATTGGGTGCTCAGAGGCATCACTAACACTTCACTGTCTTCCTCATCTGACAGGCCAAGGCAAGGCACAACATCACCCTGCTCTGGGACAGGGAGGTCATGGACGTGTTGGCTGATGGCTACAACTTGCACTATGGTGCTCGGTCTATCAAACATGAGGTAGAACGATAGAATCACAGAATGGTTTAGGTTTGGAAGGGACCTTTCAAGGTTATCCAGTCCAACCCCCCTGCAGGGAGCAGGGACATCTGCAACTGGAGCAGGTTGCTCAGAGCCCTGGCCAACCTCACCTGGAATGTTGCCAGGGACGGGGCATCGACCACCTCTCTGGGCAACCTGGGCCAGGGTCTCACCACCCTCAGGGTGAAGAATTTCTTTCTTGCATCTAAGTAAAGCCAAGGGCAGAGCACAAGTGAAGCCCAGGGCATCACCTCCAGCCCCACTCTGCCCAGGGAAGGGGTTATTGCTTGGTTTTGTCCCACAGAAGAGGGTCCTCATGGTTCTCACGCAGATGTTAAAGGTCTGGGGGAGGAAACAGAAAAGGCAGCACATTCCAGAAACAGGGAATAAATAGACGGTAGGAGATCCCAAGAGGAAATCTGGGATCTCCCAAGGGTGGGAAGGAGACTGGCCCAGCACCCCAAAGGGCTTTTTGTGATGGGATCTGTTTTTTCATCATCAGGTGGAACGTCGTGTGGTGAACCAGCTGGCAGCTGCCTATGAGCAGGACCTGCTGCCCAGAGGCTGCACCTTGAGGATCACAGTGGAGGACTCAGACAAGCAGCTGCTGAAAACCAAAGAGGATAATTCTTCCAGCACGGAAAAAAACAAGATGCCAACACTGCGGTTGGAGATAGTGGAGAAAGGCAGCAAATCACGAAAGCTGGACATCCAGGCGCCTCTGAACCCAGAGAACATTTCTTACTTCTTGTAGGCAGCGAGGAGCCCTCCTGGCAGCTGCCTGTACCACAATGCTGCGGGCAGTGCCAGGGACAATAAAAGACACTGAGATTCCGAGTGTGCAATGCGGCCACGTCAGTGAGGGCAGCAAGGTGAAGGGGCAACACCAAATTCCTTCTGCCCCAGAGCTAGGCATGGGGCAGGAGCTGCCCAGTCCCTCCAAGGTGGGCTCAAAGGGCTCCAGAGCTGGTGCTATGGGTGGTGAGGTGCCAGTTGCTATTTGGGGGCATAGAGGTGGAGGGTCCTGGGGGTTTGCTTGGCATGAGAGAAGGTGTCGGAGCTTTCTAAGGCAGGTTTCAGACCAGGAGCCAGGGTGGGGTTTGACATTCCCTAAAGAGGGGACTCTCTGCAGGTGGGAAACCATCTGAATAAGAGGTAGGACAGGGACCGAGTGTGTGACAACTTGATCTGAAAAGCCACCAGGCGCCCTGACTCTGTATTATGCCCGTGTCTATTTGTCGCAATAAATGCGGTGTGCACATAAAACCTTCTGCGTCTCAGCGGGGGGAGGATAGCGAGAAATCATCAAATCATTTTGGTTGGAAGAAACTTTCAAGATCATCAAGTACAACTGTTATCCAAGCTCTGACAGGTCACCACTTAGTGGACCATGTCCCTCAGTACCACATCTCCATGGCTTTGAAACCCCTCCAGGGATGGGGACTCCACCACTGCCCTGGGCAGCCTGGGACAGCCCTT
>JANHFX010007672.1:0-13503 GCA_027560015.1 Chloroceryle amazona | reverse complement strand
AGCCTCCACTGGACTCTCGCCAGTATTTCGCTGTCCCTCTTGGACTGGGGATCCGAGTGCTGGACACAACACTCCAGATGTGGTCTCACCAGTGCAAAGCAGAGGGGGAGCAGAACCTCCCTCGACCTGCTGCCCACACTCTTCTTCATGCTCCCCAGGAGACCATTGGCTTCCTGGCCACGAGGGCCCCTTGCTGTCCCCTGGAGCACTTGCCAAGGTCCATATTAACAGCATATGATGCCAGGGCCATATTAACACTGGTGCCCGGTTTTGTCCTGAGGTTCTTTAGGGGGATAATGTCATTGTATTTTGGTGGCAAACCTATAATATGTTCCTTCCACTGCTGAAGGGGACGTAACACAGAGTGATAATCTCCACTGTCACTCTGAGATAATTTTCTGCTGAATTCTAATCTTATTACACCGAAACTGAATGAGTAATGTAATTGTTTAATGCAAAATACTACTCCCAGATATGAAACATACCTTCAACGTTCACTGCTCATTGTGCACTAACAATGGGCTTTTCAAAATGACGTTTTAAGTGTTTAGAATAGTTAACTCTGTTTCAAACCCTCTTTATAAACCGGTTTAAGTTTGCTAAGCAGCCCTACGTTGCTCGTCTCCAGAGCATTTCTTGCTATTGAGAGCTCAACTATTGGCTTTTGAAATGAAAAAGGCAGTGTTCAACTGCAGGATCTGCTGTAGCCAGCCTTTCTGAGTTCTTAATGCACGGCAGCGATGCTGCTTTTTCTTGTCTTGTGAATTAAAATCGTTAGTTGAGAATCTTTTACACCATCTTTTTATTTTGTTTTAAGATAGCGCTTATGTTGTGGATCTATTCTTCTATTTAAAGCCTATTCTGACTACAGTTGTCTTTATCTGCTTCCTTCCCTCTTTCCTCCCCACCCTCCAGTGCAGTACAACTAAATATGAGGCGATCAGCAGCTCCAAGTCAAGCGCGAGGGAACGTAGCCAAAAGGCCAAGGTTTATACCACCGGCAAAAAGTACCACGGTTTGTCTCGGGAGCGAAACTAAGGAGATGGACCAAGATATGAAATTAAACCAGGTACACTGAACAGTGCACTACAAAGTCCATTTTGTTTGTACGGTGTTGTTACTGAAAGGCAGCACCTGAGCTCACCACAAATGATCTCTGCTTAATCAGTGCATTCAGAATAGACGTTGGTACTTTTGCTCTTACTACATTTGATCTTGCTTCTGACGTAGGTTTCTCTCACTCTGAAGTGGATGCAGAAAGATGGGTTTTGAATAAAGTAACCACTGTTGAGCCCAACTGCAACACTTGGGGTCACCGAGCTAGCGATTGTATCTTGGCGTGGCCTTTGTTGGATTCAAAGGTTTGAAATGCTTTGGTAAAAGCGGTTAAAAACCCAAGATACTTAGTAATGCAATGTCAGTACATCGAGCTGCAGTTTCTCTGCAAGGAATTTCCTCTGAAACCTTTCAGATCAACCCCCCCAAAAAAAAAGCATCACAAATTTTATCGATTTTTATCTACAGTAAATTAAATTCAGAAACTACTTGCACAAGTGGCTTGGTATTCTGTGCATCTGCTTTTTGTTGTGCATGCTGGGATGCATATACTTGTGTAGGGGTGTATATATTTGTGTAGGGGTGTATATATTTCTGTAAGGATGCATCCATTTATTTGTGTAAGGATGCATCCATTTATTTGTGTAGGGACGCATCCATTTATTTGTGTAGGGATGCATATACTTATGCAGGTGGATAATGAGGATTAGTGTCTATAAAGATCCCTTCTCGTTGTTCCTTTCTCCATTTCTCTCCAACTGGAGGAAGGAAAAGCTATTGTGAGCTTGTTTCTCTTCTGCAGGCAGATGAGAACGAGGGGAGCGCTTCACCGTGTTCTAAAATACACGGCCAGAATCAAAAGGCAAGTTCTACCCAGTCTGTGGAGTCAACTGAAAAAGTAAAGGCTACAAAAGCATGTTTCAGCATTCCTAAGTGCAGCACGGTGGAAATGCAAACACCAGATATGCCCAAAGCTGGTAAGATGCTCTTTCTTATTTACTGATGTGTATCAGAGAATTGGAAAGATTATGAGTGATTTGCTACTTATGAAACTTTTATGAAATGCTAATGTAAGGGTCATGCAATGGTGGCATGATCTGGTGGTGTACTGCATGAAGGGTGAAAGGGACAAACGTTACATTGGGGTTGGTTTGGTTGTTTGGTTTTTTAATAGAAAAAGCAAAAAAGTTGATGTTTTAGAAGCCAGGTGGTAGTGCTGCTTTTCGGGTGCGTGTCTTCCAGCAGAGTACTAGCGTCAGCTCACTAGAATCCAGAGGGGATATCCCTCAAATAGTGGAAAGGTGCTGCAATTTGGAAACCTTGTGGGCCTTGTGCAGAGGGCGGTAGCCATTCCGAGGGGATTCATGTTTGTCAGAGTTCATGAAGGTTTCTTTTCTACTGTCCCGAGGGGTTTTCGTCAGTGTCTCCAGCGGGCACTCTGGGTTCAGGCTTGGGCTGCTAACTGGTGTAGCCTGAGAGCAGAACTGGCACTGGAGAGATAACTGGTGGATTTATTTCCAAAAGAATCTGGGAAATCAGCAGTCTTCCCAACCAAAAAACCCCACCATACCGTGGAGGGATAATAAATGCTTTTTCAGTATGATGAATTCCAGGTGCAGCTGGCGTGGGTTCTCTGTGATGGCTTTAGAAAAATAACCAACATCTTGTGGGGCGAGCTGTTCCTGTTGATGTTCTGCTGCTTGCTACCTTTCCGAGTGACTGAACGAGCCATTCCATGCCAGAGCCTTTCCATGTCTGTAGAACGGGGCTAACCCCGCAAGCCTTTGTAAAGCTGCAGTGAAATGTGGTATAAAATAAGGACATTTAATGTCAAAAGTTAGCGAGGTCATCAGGTTCACCGGTGGTGCAACCTCTGTACTGTCAAAACAATCCTGCACCAAGGCTCTGCTCAATCTTAGGTAATTTCTTAACTGAGATTTTCCGAGATAGCTTCAGCCCTTTACGTCACTTTTGTCTGCTCTTCATTACAGCTGATGTAGCAGTTAGGTAGATGATGTAAACCACAACGTCCTTTGTAGTGTGAAATGAAATTGTTCTGTCAAAGCAGGTTTTGGTATGAAATTCAGAAGTAATGCAAACCAGTTGTGAAAGCCAGCAGCAGTCTGGGGGTTTTTATTACTGGTAGTATGGTAATGGAATGATATCTGACTGCCAGTCTCTGCAGCCAAAGAGACTTCTTTGTTAAAGGGGCATTAAAATAATCTAAGGCTTGAAAAAGTCTGTGTGTATGCATTATTTGGTTTATCACCTCCATGTCATTTAAAGCAGATTAGAACTGTTAACTTTATATCATGCTCAAAGCTGCTGTGTTTGGGTTTCCAGTGCAGGAGTGAAAATAAATACCTCAGTTTCCATTGAAATTCTTGTGAAACACCTGTGGACCACTGGACAACTGCACCGTTCATAGAGTTAATCTTTGTGTAAACCCAGCCCAGAAAATGCTGCACATTCTTTCAAAAAAAACCCCTGGTTATGTGGCACATGGTGTCCATTTCCTGCAGGAGACAAGGGAGGATTTGATTAGATAGCATCAATCTAAAAATTACAGCGTATCTGGCTTAAAAAATACTTGTTTTTCTAGGCTTCTTTTCAAGATGAACTTCTTCCTAAAATATCACTCATAAAAGTGAAGTGTAGGGGATTCTGAAATTCAAAGAGATGAGGCATTCCTTAAGATGTTCTAATAAGATTGTAGCAACTATTGTTGAGTGAAACCTACCTCTGTGCTTATAATTTTAAGACAGTTTGAACTGTAAGATACTGAACACGCTCTTCAACAGGCAGCTTACCAACAGTCCTTACGAGTTGTGTATGCAGCCAAACAGTGCTTTTCTGGAAATGAGCACCTCTCTAGGAAAATGACCTTTGCTACTGCTCTGTGAATTGGTGTTGGCTTGTTTTAGGAGGCAAAGAGCGTGGTAATCTCTTTGGTACCTTTGTTTTGTATTCAGAATATAGTACTTGTTGACACTGACAATGGCTGTGTCCCGGGGAGGTAATTTATCTGCCACTGTCATTAGTGCTTTTCCTCACGTGCCTCCAGAGAATTCTGTTAGATGTCGTTCAGTCTGCACGCTCGTGAAAAATGAAAATTACTTCAGCATTCCTTCAACTATTTAACGGTAATTCAAAACAAAATCATAAATGTGTTGGGAGTTATATTAGTGCAGCTTGGTTTCTAATTGTCCTCATTCCATGCTGAGGACCTACAAGCAATAATAACAACAAAAACTCACAAGCAATAATAACAACAAAAACTCACAAGCAATAATAACAACAAAAACTCAGATAACTTGAATTTGAAGAGAGAATGGACTGGCAGATGTCTGATCTCTACTTAGTGTCTCCTCAGTGTTGCTAGTCAGTGGGATTGGCCAGAACTGAGGTTTTTACTTACATTGCCTTCTTCAACTTAGCTTTTTTACTGTTGATTTTTAATTTTATTTCTATAAAGCATACATAATTAATTGGCTTTATGCTTATTATCTGAGTGTCTACCTTGATTTCTGATGGCATTTTTAATCTAGGAGAATGCTGCTCTGTTGTTGACTTGGGGCTTACTACATTGTGTGTGGAAATAGATAGCTTTCCCACCTGCATACTGAGACACGACATTCGTATTGGACTGAGATTTCATTCTTTCAACCTGATGGAGGTGAACAGAAAAGCTGGGTAGAGATTTTTATTCTCTTACGGAGCACCTCTTGTTTGGGTTTTGGTTCTGGAGTACTTTGCCTTTCATCCACCTCTAACGTGTTCATGTGTGATCCAAGAGGGACTTTGTCAGAAGTCCTACTCAAATACTATCTTTGAGCTAATGGTGAAGACAGATTTTTTTCATAAAAGGGTTAACGTGTTCGCCCTGAGATGTTTTTGGATGTTTTTCATGCCTTGTATATTAACTGCGTTTATTATTTGCATATAGTGTTGAGTTTATTTTCTCTGTCTTTTCTGGTATGTAAATGTTTACTGAGTACGTTGGTCTAGAAGGTTTAGACTCTGCTCATTTGAGTCGGTTTTGTTTTTATAATGTGAATATTTGTCAGCTCCTTCAGCTCTAAAAAATTGTTAGAGGTTAATCTGATACCTCCTGTGAAAAACCTTCTCATTAATATCTGACTAGTATGAGAGAAAATGCAGCTTTCATTCAGTTATGACAGTAGCAGTCAATTGCTTATCACTTTTAATCAGAGGTTTAAAAAAAAAAAGTGTTATTTTCAGGATTTGTCATACTGTCCAATTTCAGTCTAACTGCCTACTTCTGGTTTCTAGACAACGCCACGGAAAACATTCCAAGCCTGACATCTCATTATGAAGCACATTACTGCTAGAATTACTCGGTATCTGCAAAAGTAGAAGTATTAATTGTCATTTCTGTTATTGCACTCATTTCTATTGTCACGCTTCACAGACTGAACAGGAAAAGCTATTGCAGTCACAAGTATTTTTACCATCTGTCTGTTTTAGCGGTGGAGCTGCGGGTGTAGCTGCACTTCAGAGTTCAAATGCTTTTAAAACAGTGGGGAAAGCAGCGAAGCCTTTGGGTAAAAGATGCTGCATAAACATCTGGAACTCCTAATAACTGCCAAGTACCCTTGGTGTACTTGCCAAGCACAAGGAAGATGTTACTGGATGCCTGGGTGAAAATCATTTGTTGCTGCATTATTTACGAGTTAGATTTTGCAAGTTTGTAGATTTTTGTTACCGTTTCTTATTCAGGATAGTATCAAATCACTCTGCTAGCTCTTGATGACTTAGAATCCCCTCCTCCTTCCTCCAACATTATCGACAGCACAGTTCCTAACAGTGAATAGACAGATTTTTAGAGAAGCTGTTTCTCAAGTCGGGGTGGTTTCTTTAGGTGTCACCTATACCTGTCTGATCAGTTCATCTTGGGAGATGGGGATTGGCAAGAAAACTAGATTGATGTGAATGGATCAAGGGAAATGGCCTGTATCTCTGATCTGACACGGGTTCCAGAAGTGTTCATGTATAGCTCAGTCAAGGTGGGTACACACGCAAATTGTCACCTGTTGGCCCAGTGCCCCACTGCCCAGCAGTCAACGTGCTGCAGGCAGACTTCTGACTGAGACTTCTGGGATTTATTTGTTTTTGTTAGTCCTAGATGCCTCGTGTTTCTTGGTCTGCAGCTTTGGGATTCTCTGGCCTCTTCTGAGGACAATCCTTTTGCTTGGTGCTCTGGGGATGCGAGATGATGTCTCCTGCTCTGCTGCTGGCATAAATCCTTCCCTAGCATCTCCCCAGCCGACCGCGCACACTCGAGAGGCTCCCTCGGCCGTGGGCGTGCACTGTGTCCCTTACGTGAGTCACCAGGCTTTATGCCACGACAGATGCAATAACCAGGATGTTCACACGTGGAGATGGTATGACAGCAAAGCAGGGAACAGCATTTTAGCAAAGTAACTTTACTGTCATAATCTTAAAATGTTCAAAGCTCTCTGGACTTTAAAAAAAAAGAAAGTAGGAGTTTCTGTAGTCTGGCACTAGGGGAATAGGCTGCTGTAGAACAGACCCAGACCTGTGTAGCTCAAGTGGGGTGTTGCCATGGTTGGCACAACGTGATTTATGATTTGGTAGGATCTTATCTTGCTCTCGTGTGGATAGCTAGGCTTTGTGTAGTGAGAGGTGATGTAAGTGGGATATTCACACGTTGGGGAGGGAGCAGGGAATTGACAGTGAAGGGCACTTCCCATTTGTCCTCATTAAGTGTGTTCTGATACATGCACTTGAACTGAGGGAGATCATGAAGAAGAGAAGGAAACCAGAAATCCAAAGGGTATTACAGGGTCAGACAGTAAAGAAAAACAGAGTTATATTAGATATAAGATATTCAACATGTTCCAAAAATTTGGAGGGAGTAAAGTAAAAGTTTTGCAGTAGTAACTTGTCTATTGAGTAGAACCCTTGTCGCTTCTTTGAAGTGAAAAAAACATCAATTACTATGTTCTTTACTTCTGAGTAGTGGTAGGTCTGCTATTCAAGAGAGATGTACCAGATGTCGAGATGCATTTTTCTTCAACTTGATAAGTTACTGAAAACTGAAATTTGTAAACAAGAAGAAAAGACTTTGCTCTTCTTGGGCATAGGCAGAGACCTCATTCTGAAACTGCAGATAAAAAGCAAGCTCCCCTTTCCAAGGGAGGTTGGGGGATGTGTTGGGAAATGAACTTACTATCCCAAAATATCTATTATAATTTAGCTCCTGGGAGTTGCGTGCAAACACAGCGTAGAGTCTGCAATATACAGAGAATGAAATTCTCAATCTGATCTAATACTGTAACCGTACTGGTATTGAAAATCTAATATTGTAACCTGGAAAAGGAGGAATTTAGGAAATACTCTGTATGGAGACTATTTTCAAGGAGTCAGGTTTAGCAGAAATAATTCTTTCAGTATCCTCATTTATTCTGAGGGAAGCTGCTTCTTGGGTTCTTCTTGATAATCAGAATTTATTATCAGGCTCTCTGTGTAAAGGGTGAAGACGGGCGAGAGAAAGACAGAGCTATTCTAAATTTCTTGGATGCTTTTCTTTTCCACTCTCCCACCCTTTGGAAAGTCCTGGTGTGGTGGGTTATGGGTTGATTTTTTTTTTCCTTTTCCAATAAATACCGAGGTGGATTTAAGTGAAGATGGAGAGAATGCAGCTACTGGGTGCAGGGACAAGAAATGTCTCATTGAAAGGAAAGGGAAGGGTCTTTCGAGCTATCATGAGATTTATCGCAGACCTATCCTGGATCCCTTCAAAGATGGTCACCAGATCTTCCTGTGGCTGCGCTCGCTGTCTGGATCCACTTTGTTGCCATGCCTGCATAACCAGAGTGCAGCCCAGGCTTTTGGCTTTGGGCCTTAAGTTTTCCCCTGGAACAGAGGCTTTGTCACAGTATGACTTGTCTTAAAATCAACAAGATAGTGCAAAGTTGGTTCTCTCTCTGTCCTCAAAAGGAGGAAAATTAGAATAATGGAGAAAGTTGCTCCTATATCAAATGCAGGGAACAGCGTGTGGGGAAGTATTCTGAGGTTAGTATTTAAAAGTGTAATCTCCAAATTTTAATCTCGCTATGAAAAAAATGGGAGAATTGCAGAAACTTGGCTTCTCTTGAACCATTTCTTTCTTTTTCTAGAGGCAATCTTATTAATGGGCATTTTAGCAAAACATCCTGAAGAATAATTTCATACACCTTCAAATCTTTCTGTATTTCTCAGCTGCTTCTGGTCAGTCATCAAAAAACGCTCGTTGAAAGAGAGGATCTGAGAAGATACAAGCGTGCATTGGGAACTGGATGCAATTCTGAATTTCTAAAGAACGGTGCTCTAAGCTTTTCCTTTTTTTTCAGGACGTGCCTTATAAAATGAAGAGCTAATTCACGGGGCTGTATAGTTGCTTAGCATTGTAATTTCAAGTCCCGGAGCTTAAGGTCAAACTTAGTTTGAAAGATGGTTACAGATCTGAATGTGTGGGCCCTGGAATATCAGACTGAGATGAAGCTAAACTCTTTATAATCTGGCACGGGGGGCATTTTAATGGTCTAACTGGAATATTTCCCGTTTCAGTGGCCTAAGCGTTGAGCGAAAGCCTTAAATCAGCAGCAGGGATGGAAGCGTAGTTAGCTTGGACGCTAGGAAATGTTGCTGATAAGAGCTTGGAGTAGTCCACATGCAGTTCAAGCTAGTTTCGAGAGAGTGGTGTAAAGTTAATAATTACCTCAACATCTGTGGGTTTGAGATACACCCTTCTTCGTGCAGCAGTTACAAGAATTGTTAGATGTTAGAGGTTAATATGTGCTAGATGTTTATCACAGAAATAGATGCAGGGGAAAAAAAAAACCAGAGGTGAAGCTTCCCCTTGCTTTCCCTGCCCCCAGCGCAGGGGAGAAGTTTAGAAAAGTTTAGAAAGAATTGTGCCGGAGGAAGGAAAGGAGTGGTTTGAGAGATTCACGTAGAGCAAGAGTAAGAACAGGAAAGCGCAATTTTGGTGGTGAAAGTGTCGATGAAGGCAAGAGAAAAAGGTCACTTGAAAGGAGAAAGCTATCTGAAAGACAAACAGTCTAGAAGTATTTCTTAAGAGTCCGCAGAGAACGTACTGAAGCGGTGTAACTTCCAGGTGAAGCTGTCTCGCAGCGTTTGGCCCACAGACCTTCGTCATCCTCAACCTTCTCCTTAATGCCTGCAAGCCCTCGTGTTGGAGATGACCCAACTGTTCCTGCGAGGAACCTTGAGACTTGAAAACTTTCTCACCCGCCCGTTGCTGCAGCGGGCTCTTAAGACAGGCAGATCGAATGACTTGGCACTGTATGCTGTCCTGTCAGGGCAGAGGACTATATGATGACCTAATGGAACTTCTGCAGTCCTTGCTACCTATAGACACTCTCAAGTCATCTTGTGCAGCTGCTGAATTCATTTGCAAGGGTGAGCAACTGCCTCAGTACTTGCCAAATGTTTCCACTGCCAGGATACCCCAGTAAATTCAGCCATGTGTAACATATCCCATCCAAGCTGCTCATTCTTCTTACAGTGTCTGGTAAGCACAGGGGTATCAGGGTTTCACCTCACCCTTGATTCAAACCTTGCAATCGTTCTCTTAAGATATCCGCGCTCCTAAGTGATTGCAAATGCTAAACCCAGGTCTCGGTGGAACTAGTTTGCTTGCACATTATTAAATAAGAAAATATTTCCTTCAGGCTTATTCTGGGGCTACCACTTTGTGGGCAAAGCACCTTCACAGAGTTTAGCCATCCTTCGATCTGATATTTTTTTTGCTCTAGAATGTCCCAGCCTGAATCACTTAAGTTGGTGTTATAAATGATGAGTCAAATTCGATGCGGTTTTAGCAGCGTTTTATTGTGGGTAATAAAAGGCAAGTAAACAGCACTGGGTGCGCGGGGAGTCTCCGCTCCACCAACACGCACACCCGATCACAGCACCAGGTTTGGTTTTATACATATTCATGGCCTGCAAAGCCTGGCCACAAAGCTCGCTGCAAAGCCTGGCCACAAAGCTCGCTGCAAAGCCTGGCCACAAAGCTCGCTGTAAAGCCTGGCCACAAAACTCGCTGCAAAGCCTGGCCACAAAGCTTGGTGTCTGATCTTCACAGGTGTTTCAACATCCCGTGTCGGTTCCTCTGACGTCTTGCCCTTCACTATTATCCACTCTTCGGGCTTATTTTAACCTGCTGACCATAATATTGGCACAAATCAATACCCCTTTTATTACAGTGTCATTCCCTTCAACATTTTCCTCCCCTGGAAAACTGGGCATTCAAAGAGGAACTTTTGATTTGGGAAGTATCTGGGTTGGGTTTGGTATTTTTAAGGGAAGAATCAAGTGAACTGAAAACCAAAACAAACTGGATCCAAGACTCTCTTCAGAAATCAGAGTAGATTGGTGAATTCCACCTTGAAAATACGAAGGAAAACTGAGCTGTACCTTGTGCAGTGGATTAAACCAGGAGCTATAGAAGGCAGTGATGTGAGGGGTGCACGTATGGCTGTTGCCCTTCAGCAGTGACCAGAATCTCCGCTCTGCTACTTGTGGTTTGCTGTCCTCTCAGTCATGCTAATAAAAGTTTTTGTAGAGTATGTTGCAAACCATATTCCTAAAAGGATCCAGACAGAGTCTGGAGAAGCTTCTCCAAGGTCTTTCTGTTGTGTGAGTTGTTTGTCCTGTGGCATACTGGATCAGGGAGCTGCTGGTGGTTAAAACTAACTCAGCTCAGAGAAAAAAAATAATTATTAATTTGCAGATGAATCAATTCCCTGATCTGACTTGCTCTGATCTGGTTGGTGAGGGCTTGTGTCAGCACAGTGAAGGGGCAGGAACATGACAGGGTTAGGGGGAGGCAGAAATTCCTTGTTTGGCAATGTCCCTCATTTTTATTGACTTAAACCAATTATTGAACTTTATCCTTGGAAAAAAAATACAATAAAAAAAATGATTAGTGTGTAGCTGGATCATCTCCCTGCACTGTCTGCAGTGTATGGCAGAAGGTGTGGGATGAAGGGTGGACTGCAGCAGCATTTCTGTTTTGGTAATTGTCTTGGAACTACACCTATTGTTTTAGCTCAAAGTGGTTTATATGTAACATGAATATCCATATCCATGCTTCTCACCTTCTGTGATTTCCAAGTTCTGATATGACCTTTGGCTCATGAGCTATTTTAAAGGATAAAAAAAAAGGAAAAAAAAATCTTTGTTGGCAGCCAGCTTCAGTTTTGCAAGGGTTATGTTACACTCCTGCAGAACAATATGTAATTCAGACTGACTCCTTCAGGCTCAAAAGAAATCTTTGTGGAGGTATTTTGCTATAATTACATTAGTGTGGAAACGTCTCTCTAGCAACATGAAGCAATAAGGTGCTAGAGTAATACAAGTGTAGATAGGTCTGTATGAGCAGCTGATGCATCTGGTAGCCCAGCATCGAGGAAGCTGGTGTAGCTCCTCACAGCCCCATCCCTGAGGAAGCTGGTGTAGCTCCTCACAGCCCTATCCCTGAGGAAGCTGGTGTAGCTCCTCACAGCCCCATCCCTGAGGAAGCTGGTGTAGCTCCTCATGGCCCCAGCTCCTCATGGCCAGGTCCACAAGGATGTATTCCCCAGAGGCACAAGCAAGCAAATGCAGCTTAACAACAGGACAGGACAAACTGCAGTGATCAGGTGTGGGGCACTGGCTGGACAACCCTACGGAGCAGCTGTCTAGTTACACACACCCAGCCCTTTTTATCTCTTTTTCCTACACTGGGTTAATGGTTGGACTTGATCTTAAAGGTCTCTTCCAACCAAAATGATTCCGTGATTTCCTATGCTTGTTCTATCCCAAACCACTTTCATCCCTCCCTTTTCTTGCCTTCGATTCTTCCTCTAAATATCCTGCACTATGCCCTCTGCACTCCCAAAATACTCTTCCTGGTATCTCATCATGAGCCCCACGGCCAGCAGCACCCTCCTTCAGTCTGCCGGCTGATCTAGAGAGAGCCTCTCGCTGCTCGTGTTTCTGACAGCCCTGGGAGCAGCTGGACCGAGGGCTCAGTTTCCTTCATCTGGGTTACTGGGGTTCCTTTGCCTCACGCTCTTCATCTGTGCTCCTCGTGCCACGCAAGGGGCGAGAGTGGGCAGCGTGCCACTGCTTCCACAGCAGGGCGTGCAGCGGAGGCTCACCTGCGACTCCTCCACTCTGGGGCTGCCAGAGCCCTAAACTGAGGCACATTCAAAAAAATAAAACAAACACGATTTTTTTTTCTCGCTTGCTGAAGAACAACCAAGTGCATAAATTCAAAAAGAGACATCCAACAGCTTTCTACTCTTAATATTAGTAACGAGCAAAGCGTGGGGAAATCCGGCTGAGGTGTTTAAAAGCGATGGTTTCATACGGTGCTTCTCACCGCACGACTATTTCGTTTCTCAAATTCTACTGTAATGGGCTTCAGACTATAAAATGCTTTATTCCATCTTGGCTTGAAAGCAACGCCAGCAGAATGGACCGGTTGCAGTTTTGTTCGGTGGTACGGACCAGCCAGGTCTCGGGAAGGGTTCCAAATGTGCTTGTTACTCTCAACACCAATTGATTTCTAGCAGTTAAAAGTCTCCCTTTGTTTAGTTCGGATTGTTTTGAACACGGCCTGCGTTTGCTTTGGGTGGTTTTTTTTCCCCCCTTAGAGCAAACAGGTTTCTACCTAGACCTTTGTAGCCTTAAGATACTTCAAACTATAATTAGATTTCTCTTCCCTTCACGCCCCTTGTAGCTCCCTTGTTTTCAAGGCTGAACACGTTAAGCCTGAGAAGCCGTTGCCAGTCTCTCGGTGTTTGTTTCCACCCTCCGGACTCTTTTCAGCCGTGTACGTCACCTTTCAAAGTTCGTTTTTGCTTTTTCATATTTGAGAGCAGCTTTCCCTACAGCTGCAGGTTTGGGGTTTTTTTCCTCTTCCTCCGAGCTGTTGACTTAAGTTTAGACCACAGAAATCGAACGCTTTGCCCGCCTTCTGAGGCGAAGTCCTGGCTTAAGGTGTTTTCCAGCAGCCGTTGGGGAGGCAGGTCCTAAAAAAAAGGGTTTCTTTTTTTTTTTCTTTTTATCCCGAAGGATGCCTGGAAGTGTTATAATGAAAGCAGGTTGGGTTTTTTCCCGGTGGATCGGAGGAAAATCCCGGTGTCCGCACGCTGCGGCGCACTCAGTCACGACCGCCCCTCGCCTCTATCGCCTGAGGGCGGTGACCCGGGCGGGCGCCCCCGTGCCGGAGCGTTCCCGCCGGGCACAACGGCGGTCTCGAGCCTTCGCCAAAAGCCGCTCCAGCGCTGGCTCGGTTCCTGTTCGCCTCGGAGGCTCGGCCTGCACCGGGAGCAGCGGCCTCTTTAAGAAGCCCCCGTGGCGGCTGCCGAGCGCCTGAGAAGCTCAGCTCAGCTTTACTGCGAAGCCCGC
>JANHFX010007670.1:5227-20143 GCA_027560015.1 Chloroceryle amazona | reverse complement strand
GTGCTCCAGCCCCTTCCCCAGCTCCATTGCCCTTCTCTGGCCACGCTCCAGCCCCTCCATGTCCTGCTGGGAGTGAAAGGCCCAAACCTGACCCCAGGATTCAAGGGGCAGCCTCCGGGGGGACAATCCCTGCCCTGGTACAAGTCAGGGTAGTAGGATCCTTGTTCCAGGCATTTTGAGAAGACAAGTGGGCTCGCAGGAGCCTGGCTGCAGAGCCTGTTCCTCCTCCCCTTACAGAGCAACTCGCCTGCTGGAGGGTTTCTCTGCTCTCAAACCACTCTGAGCAGCTCTTTGCCGGGGCAGCTGTTGCAGCACTGGGGGAGGAAGCTCTGTCTGAGCTGATCAGCAGGGGTAGCACGGGGCAGAAACAGGGCGGCAGGAAGACCACGGGCGATCCGCTGCCTTGGCTGTGCCTGCTGAGGTGTTGCCTCTTCCTTGTTCTGAGATTTCTGTTCTGGCTGGCTGATTTTTGTCTCGGATCTCGTGAGATTAAGTGATGCACAGCAGTCGGGGTGTTATTTATATATTAGCCTTCTCTTACAGCAAGGGTTCTGCTGCTGGTTCAGCCACGCTCCGAAAACAAAACCATTCTGCAGAGGCGGCACAGAATCACACGCTCACAGAATGCCAGGGGTTGGAAGGGACCTCTAAAGATCATCAAGTCCAACCCCCCTGCCAGAACAGGACAAAACTAGAGCACCTCAGCACCACGAGGGCGTCCGTACGTGTGCTGTGTCTTAAGATCAGCTTCCCCGCGCCGCCTCCTCCCGAGCGTCTGCTTTGTGGCCTTTGTGTTTGTCCATCTCTCACGTGAATGAACGCTGCCACGGAGCGGCTCTGTGCTCTCTAAAGGCTTTTTAAGCTCCCGGGCAGCTGCCTTGCTGCTGATTTCGGTGTCTGACATCGCAGCCGTGATTCGGGTAGAGACACTGCGAGGGGGCGTGGGGAGAGATGTGTATTAAGCCTTTGTGGAAGGACGTCCTGCGTGTCTGCTGCCAGGGTGTAGCCTTGGGCTCTCTTTATGATTTTTGGTGGTGGTAGAAGCTGGCGACATCAGATTAAGATGGGAAGAGAGTGTTTTGTGCAAACCCCACGTGAGCTCTGTGATGAAATGTCTGGTGTATCGCAGTAACAACAGCAGCTAGAAAACAACGGGGCTGAAATTAAACTACTGTGGGGCTTTTTCTGCCGTCCCCTCACGAGCTCAACTGATCCTCTCCCTGCTGCAGGGTAGTTCTGGACAGGAGGAAGAAATCATGGCCTGAAACATGAAGTGGAAGCTGAAAATATCCTCCCGTTGGTTTGAGAGGATGTTTAGTGCATCCTCTGCAAACCAGGTCTGGGTGCTACCAAGCGGTTATATTTAGCAGCTGGTGGCACTAAGCACGGGTTGTTTTGTTGTTTGTTGTTTTTGTCAGCTAAAAAGGACAGCAATGTGCTGTCAAGTGTCAAATGGCATCGTGGGGCTCTGTCATTACTGCCTCTCGATGACTCCGCTTTCCGAGCGTTCAGATTGTGAGCGAAAGGATGGCTTTCCTGGCTGCCAGCTTTGCCGACTCCATCTGGGATCTAAAATTCAAGCTGTGTCTTTCCTGGCTCTGTCACTAATAATAAAGATTCTTCATTTGGAACTTAGTTAACAAAATTGATGCTGATGCACGAGCTGAAGGAGACTCCAGACGTGTGGGTAAAGCACTGAGCTGGAACATCATCATTTTAATCTAGAAGGTCATCAGACGGTTTAATAGACACCAGATTTGCGGAGGAAACAGAAGATATTTTAGCATAACAAGCATGTCGATTATACAGCTTTTTAGCAAACACTAGAAAGCTGATTGAGTTTGGTCAGCCAGGCTTCTGCTTCCAGAGTAGCCAGGAATAGCTCGTTACGAGTCGTCGGGAAGTTTTTCTGCAAATCTGGGGAAATTCCATTTGGCGTAACATACGGTGGAACCTAACCCTCCCTCCTTGGGAAGCGAAGTCTGACTCCTCGCTCAACCAATTGCCCTCTTTTTATCGGCAAAATGGACGTGCAGCTGCCACGCACGCTTCTGAGCGAGGGACCCTCATGGCTTTGGCAAACGGTGGCATCAGCAGCCTGTTCCTCTCCGCTTACATCTCCTCCAGAAAGTCATTACCAGCTGAGATTATACTAACACTTTCTGCCGTGTAGGTGTTTCCTCCTCTGATCCTATTGAACCGTCAGGGAATAAAATGCCTCATGTTCTCGTTTTCCTGCGAGGAGCCTGAGAAGGAGCTTGTGCTGCTGCTTGTTGGAGGAAGGGAGGTGGCGAGGAGCGCCCGGTGCTGTGTGTTGTGAGTCGCGGGGACACGCTGTGCGGGATTGTTTGCTCCACACCGCCTCCCGCCGCTCCGCTTTACTAAACTCCTGGGGGAGGAATAGATTGGCTGAATTGTACTTGTAGGCATAATATTAGTGCTTGAAAGGGTGAAGGCAAGTGGTGCTTAACTGGAAACAGGCGCTGCGTATGTTGGCGAAGGTTCCTGTTCCCCCAGCTCCTCGTCCTGCCCGGTTGATTCTGGGAAATCGAGGGGATCACGGCCTCGGCCGGGGGGGCTGCTTTCCTTTGCTCTTGAGATCAGCGGGGAATCGGGGCTTGCTGGGATCCCTGGCGTGCCAGCCCACTCCCACTTGCTGCTTTTTAGTGTTTATTGAAACCTCCCTCTCCTAGCTCCCGCTTCCAACAACCAGGCAAAGTCAGCAGTCGGGCAAAACCAGGCAGGGAAATGTGGGTGGCCTTTAGGGTGTTTTTCTGTGGCCCAGCATGACTTTCTTGTTGTTTTTTTTTCTTGCTCTCTTCCCTTTGTTGACTGCGAAACACCCCAGGAACATCTTTTGGCATCTGCTGATGAGAATGAGGTGTCTCTTCTAAAGATGGACTTAGGCTTGAGCACAGGCAGGCTCAGCCCGGTGTCTGACTCGCTGGGGTTACAGTGGAAGTTGATATCGAAGCAGCACTTAAAGCTTCGATGTTTATGACCCTTCAAAAAGTAGGATCTTAAGTAACATTCTTTTCCGATAATGGGAAACACCTTTTCCTGAAGTGTGGACTTAATACATCAATTCAGAGCTGCTGAAAACATTTCCTTTCAGAGAATCACTTAAACTGGGTAGCTTGGAGTCCCTCTCTGGTGGGTTGAGTGGCTGCCAGCCTACATTTGTTTCTCCTCGCTAATGGCATTATTACCATACTTTGAAAGCTCACGGTTATGGACCATAATGATCTGACTCTGCTACCTCCTGCCGCACGACGGTGCGAGTACTTTAACTCTGCGTCAGTGCTGGCGCTTTAGGTTTTCATTCTTTTCTGCCAAACAAGGGCTGAGCACACCTGTTAGGAAAGATGAAACAGGTGAAAAGGTGAAACCTGTCACTAGGGACCTGTAAAAATCCAGAGGATGTGGCCTGAATTCCCAGGGAATTAAATCTTTAAAAGCAGACATGCAGCCCCCAAACCTGCCAAAGGAGCGGGCTGAGTGTCCTCGCTCTGTCCTCGCTGGCAGGCTTCTGAGGGCTGCTCCCTTGGCTGGCTGCCCCTCTGGGGTTATGAGAGCATCGCCCCTGTCGCTTTGCACGTGCGGCACCATCTCTCCTAAATCTCCCCTTATAGGGGGGTGGATTCTAAAAGACATTTCTTTCTCAGGAGATGTGGCTGAAGGGTCTTGCTAGGTATGGCTGCAGTGCTGTTTGTGTTGCAGGGGTTTTTTTCCCCTTTTGTCCTGCAGCTGGAGTGTGTCTGGTGAACCTTTCTGGGTTCCTACACCTGGACATCTGAAATGAGTCCCTGGGACACACAAAGTCCCCCCTTTTCTCTTGTGTGTGTTCTGCTCGGAGCAGGCGAAGATGAAATAGGACTAAATGCAGATGTTACAAGGACACGAGAGATGCCTTTAATCTTTTATTGTACATTATAAAATGTTTATTGCTCTGTCTGTATCAGAGGTGTTGACCTCTCCCTCTTGGTGATGGAGGAGTATGTTCTGGCAAAGGATCCACTGTAGAGACCGTGGGGGTTGGCCTGCCTTCTGAAGCTGGCGCAAGGGCAGCCCTTGCTGCTTCACCAGCACATCTGCAACAGACTTCCCAGTGCCTCTCTCCCAAACCAACCCTTTTGGAAAGGCTGGTGACACTGGAAGAGGAGAGGTGGCTGAACTCAGTTACTGCCAGCCTGTTTCTTTGCAGGAACTTGGAAACCAGGCTCATCAGAGCACGGGTTTGTCGTAACGAGTTTCAACCCTACGCAGGCCAACCTCTCTTGGTATTTGAAGGACCAAGTAGGATCTTGCCTCATCCCCTAGTGCATATGGAGTGGTCTTGTGGTATAATTAAATAAATGCAGATACCCCCTGGCACATTACAAAGAGTACATCTTTTTCCATGTGATGGACTTGCATCTACCAGCTTCCAGAGCACCAGCAATCCCAGGGATCCCATCACCTTACACACACCGAGCACTTGATAAGAGAGAGGAGAACCCCCAGCCCCTTTCCCATTCATCACCCCCCTTCTGACAGAGGGCTGCCTCCAGCAGATACCTGCTGTACAGCGTCACAGAAATAGTGCAGACGGGACGCGTACGGAGAACCAGACCCTCCCTGGGAACCCTTCTGAAAGAAGCAATTTAAGAACTTGAGCCCTCAAAAAAAGGTCCCTTGGGCAAGAGCCTTTCACAATAAACAGCTGTTGCCACTGGAGACCTTGCATAGCGACCGGTATCACCAGGTTTGGTTTCTTTTTTTTTTTCTTTTTCCTTTTTTTTTTCTTTTTTTTTGCTGACTGGCTACATTTTTATGGACCTTTTTATCACACGGGTAGTGGACTCAGGTCCAGCTGAAAATACCACGAAGAAAATGGTTGAAGTTATCCTGGAAGCTAACTAACGGCTTCTGGTGTCCCCTCGTGTCGGTCTGTGCCTCAGTGCTCGGCATGCCCCGATTATCTGAGATGAAGAGCACCAGTGTGAGACAGGAGAGATGGCGACGGTGGAGACGTGTGGCAGCCAAACTGGAGAACACCCAGGGAAGTTCTCTCAGCAGGACTGGAAACTGGGGTATGCCTTTTTTTTGTTGTTTTTTGTTTTAAAAACCCACCTGCAAGGCGTGTTACACGACACACATCAATGGAACAAAGCAAGCCAGGAGCACACAGCAGCCGAGAGCTGGTTGCTGGTCATGTCTGCGATGAGCTTTCCTCCTTTCTTGCTTGGAGAGGAGTGACAGTGACTGATGCCTGAGCTCACATCAATACTGTCAAAATGTAGTGACAGCGAGACAAAATAAAGATACAACAAAACCTCGGACGTTTTCCAAAGACAGGAAAATTGTTCCAGAAGACAGAGTGTGAGGGTGGAGTGCGAGAGAAGTTGCTCCAGCCCAGGTGATTCATGAGGCCAGAAGAGGATCACCGGCCGCGGCCGCCTCCCCGACGCTTTCCCATCTTCATTGGCTTGTTTGGGTTTCAGGGAATTTTTTTTGCAGGATTTGTTTCTTTCTGGCCAGATGTTTTGCAGAACGCGGGCAAGGAGGCGTACGCCAGCAAGTGACAGTCACTAAGTCTCTTTCCAAATTGCTCCAACAATATTTCACCTCCCAAGTCATCAAGGCTCAGAGGCAGAGAGTGAGGGATGCAGTCCATCTATCAGCAGGCTGTCACGCTTCGATGATGTTCACCGAGGGCTTGTTTTTTGGAAACTAGGAGAGAAGTGGAGGAGACAAAGGAAGAAATGTGTAGGAACTGCTAAAGAGGGGGGGGGGAAACCCCACAGCAGAGATGAGTGCAGTGTGGTGGTCATGGTTTGGTTTTCCAGTTCCTGTTCCCATCCCCTCAGGCTACTGAGGAAGGGCCGGAGTTGAGGTTGTAGGGCTGAGTGGCTCCTCCCTGTCCGCTGCTGAATCAGTGGAGGATTGCAAGTAATAATTAAGAGTGAAGCAGTGGGGATGTGTCAGCGAGAGTTGCGAATAGAAACTCGAGAAGTTCAATGAATTAAGTTGGTAGAAATGATAACCTTGACTCTTCCTCACACTATGGGCGTGGGATTGTGCGTGTTGCACATTCCACAGATACACAGCCTGTGGAGGGCAAAGGGTGTTTCCTTTCTGCATCTCAGCTGGAGCGAAGCTGTTGAGCAGAGGGTGTTTTTTGGGTACCTTTAGGTCCCCACCACGCGCCAGCAGCGTCTCACCTTGCTGCGGAGGAGCCCTCCGCTCTGGTGCTCGGGAGTGCTGTTCTCCGAGGAGCTCTTCACTTTCTCCTTGCTGTTGTTTGGCTCGTTATCTTTGATGATATCGTACTGTCTGCAAAACAGGGCGATCACCCCTAACAGGAAAAAGCATTAGTGATCACACAAACGAGCTCAGCCCTGGGAGCCTGCAGAGATCAGAGGGAGAGCCCTTCCTCATCAGCCGGCTCTGTGCCTTCTGGGAGAGCTCTCGGCAGTGTTCGCAATCGCTCCGGAGGATCCTTTCTAACTCAGCTAGTCAGCCCCCTGGCTGTTTCCTTCTCAGTTCCTAATTCCACCCTAAACTAGCTAGACAGAAGCACAGAAGATTAATTATCTTGCTGCAACTTCCCCATCATTAAATGGGACAAGTGTTTTCAGCCCTACGTTTGGGTACCGATCAACGCCAACCGGGCACTCAAAGGGGATCTTTGCTTTGCAAACGCAGGAGCTCTTGGGATGTCTGCTTAGTGAAAATGTGTCCTCTGATTTCTCTCCTGGGGGGTGAAGAGAAGGAGCTGGAGCTGGCAGATGAGGGGCAGGTACCAACCCTACCCACGTGTGGTACGAGCCGGGGCCTTTGGAGCAGCAGGACAACACCTGCAAACATGCAACGGTGACAGCAGCAAAAGCTGCCAGTGGAAATTTCCTCCCACGCACGCAGGCACACGAAGAGAAAAGCAGGGGCAGCCGTGACACGTAAGAAGACTGCACATGTCTTTTTTTGGAAGCTTTTATGTGACATTTTGACCAAATAACTTTCCTGCCTACAAATTCCAAACGCGGAAGTGAAGTAGACCCAGGCAGGTGCCGCTTCACCCTTACTGAAAAAAATATTCCAGCTCCCCTAATAGCAAAAGTATGTAAAGCTTTCACCAGATCATCACAAACCACTTTCTGAAGCGAGGTGTTGTTATGGCAGCTGCCCCCGAGTGCTACTGATAAACGCAGCGGTCCGAATTCTTTCTTGCGTATGCGAACAAATGGCTGATCCTAGGAGAGCAGGTTGACATCTGCCACAGTCACACCGTCTGTGATTTCTGATGGTAAAACTGAGGCCCAGAGAAGCAAAGTGCTGTAAGCAATATCAGCCAGCCAGCCAGCACCAGAGCTTGGGTCTTGTCTCAGTTCAAAGCCCTGGGCACAGACTGGCTCCAGTTTGCATTTGCTAAGACATCGTCACACGTTCGGGTTGTGGCCAGGTCGGGTTAAGGGCAGGAAAGAGGGGGGCTCTGCAGAGAACCCACGAGATGGAGAGAGACCTTTTTCCCCTGCCCACTTTCCTTGTGAAATGTAAGTCAGCTGTCTAGAAGGGCAATTGTGGTATTAGCAAAGTCTTTGTTCTGACACTGATCTGAGTTTTAGATTATACTACAGGGGGAGATGAATCAGTTGTTTGGTTGCTTCATGTAATTATTCATGATTGTTTTTACTGGCAGGGCGTTTAAATTTAAATGTGCCCAACTAAAACTTGACATAAACGCTGAAAAGATCATGGACTAGAGGTTTTGGAAACCTTTTGATTTAATTTAGGTTTTCATTTGGCTATCATCTATAGCAATAATTGCTGTCCAGGCTCTGGAAATGCAAATAAATGGCAAAGTGCATGGTAATCTCTAGAGAATATTATATGTGGATTTGGGTCTGTGTCACCTGGATTCACTTGTAAGAGCCCTTGTGGAACTGAACAGGCCACAGTTAATTCCTCCACCCCCCTCTTCTGTGACAGACCTCAGATCTCTGCCTGCTTTCCTCTTCACATCTCTCACCTCAGCGGCATTTAGTATAAAGGGGCCGAATCTGCTGTTGGAGTAAACTGCTGCAGCCCCTGCCAGGTCAGGATTGTTAGAGTTTGCAGCAGCAGAGATGAGAAAATACCCCCTTTAGAGGACCTAACGTTACGCTCGCCACTGACACTACAAGTTGTCCAAACCCTCAGCTGCTCAGTGCTGTTGTGCTGGGTGTCTTCTGACTGAGGATCACTCTGGGTGTGCAAAGGTGGTTTGAGTGGTACAAGGGGGCTAAATATTGAGTGTAGCAAAGGTTAACTTCTATGGATTGTAGCTTTACCACAGCGCTGATTTCCTTGGGTCACCTGAACCATCCCCCTGGGCACTGTGCTCTGTGACTCGCAGGGAGCCGATCTCGTTTCATTTGTGTTTTATGTCACGGCTGGAGCAGCGGCTGACCTGCTGGCAGGGTGGGCCAGGGCTCTAATCAGAAAACAAACACGTACAAACTTTATTTCCCATCATCTCATGCATGTAATTTCCAGATGGAACAAGCCTAAGGGCTGGCTGCAGCCCCCTTGGACATGCTAAGCTGATGGAGCAGGAGTCAGAGGTGTTTTCCTCTCCCTCATTTCTACCTTAGAACATCGCAGAGATCTGTATAGTAAGCTCTGTTGAAATGTGGTCCCAAACTCACGTTGGAAAACTCCTGAAAAATTAATGTCTGTATTTGTAGATATTGCAGGAAGACAGAGCAGAAATCTTCCCGTTGAAGGAGCCCATTTATCTGAGGCTGTGTTAGAGGCTGTGCCAATGGACGTGCCCAGTTCTGCCCATCGCATCCCCCAGCAAAGTGGCCGTGGGATGATTTTACCACCACAGCCCTGGGTGCTCCACAGACTGCCCATGTGGTCTGGATTCTAAAATCATAACAGTGGTCGTTTTTATAGCAGAGCCTGTGCTTGGATTAAAAGGATTAGTGGCTGCAAGATGTAAGGGTGGCATTTCAAGAGATTGGCTCCAAAGCACCCTTTGGGACAGGAGCTTTCAGCCAACGCTAGTTCTTCCTCCTCCCACCCCTCCTACACTCATGTGGATGTTTCCTTTGGTTAATATGTTTCTACTCACATCCCTCCCCTTCCTATTAAATACTCTTATTAGTATTTTCATAGTGGATGTTGAGAGGATACGGCTTTATTGGTGTGTTGATGTTAGGGGCCATTTGGTTTTTCAATGCTTCCATTATTTTAATTGATTTTGAAGTGGGTTTTAGTGCATGTATCACAGTGGGTGTTGAGAGCAAACCAAATTTCTGTTTTGCATGAGAGTTGGAGTCATAATAGCCAGATAATTACAGTGACCTGTATCATTTGAAGGGCTCGAGGCACCACGTTGGGTGGCTGAGGACATTAGCATCAGCGCACGCTGGAAAAATAAAGATTGCAGGATTAGCCAGGAGGAATTAGGCAATTGGTTCATCAAGGCCATTATCTACTTCTGCTGGACCAGATCAGACTGATCTGGACTGATTCACCTGCTTCTGGCACTGCCCCACTCGTGCTGCTGCCGAGGGATCGGAGGTGCCCTTCCAGCAGCTCTTTTCAGGGGGGGAAAGGTTTCTTTTCAGGTCCTGCATGGTAACAGCAGCACAGCAAGCGAGCCAGGGGGCCCTGGGGAGGTTACGGGCTTTTGACAGAGAGGTTGAACTGACCTGCCCACATAAACAACACCACAACAATGATGAGAATCTCCCCCGCTCGCAGCTGTTGGTTTTTCTTCGCCATCTCCTTCATTGTCACCTCATCTGCACAAGGGGAAAGAAAGAGCATGAAACGGAACCGCACAGCTCAGGCTGCACCAGACACTGGTGGAACAGCGCCCTTGAGGTGACTCCTCAGCGCGTCGGGGTCACCGCTGGCACCGAGAGACTCCTGGCCCCTCAGTCACGCCAGCAGCGCTTTGAACTTGGCAGAACATCTGCTGCTCTGCAGCCACTGCCCCGGACAACCCGCAGGAGATGGGGAGAGGGAGGAGCAGCAAGATGGGATCAACAGGCAGTTACCGCAGTGGAGCTGCCGTGGGTAAATCCACACGCTATCCGGCCCCGTGGCAGCTCATTCTGCTCTGGCTCTGGGCTCTCTTAGTGCCGCCTGCGCCTGTCACAAAGCCTTGCATGCTTCAGCGGCTCCTCTCCCAGCTCGGGAGCGTGGAGCCTGGCACACGATAGTTTACAGTGGAGCCGTGGGATTCGGAAAGGAGTGGAGCCTTTTGGCAGGGCGTAATGTGCCTCCTTGGCTTCAAAGCACTAAGCAGATTAGAGTCCGGGCCCCCAGGGAAGGAAGCAGCGCTCCTCTTAGTGCTTTCAGATGAACAGCAACTCGGTATTTACAGGCAGTTCAGCAGAAAGAGTCAAGAACTCACAACACCCTCAGAACCACGGCCAGAAGCCCTGCAACAGGCTGGCTCCTCAGCAGGCGGTGACCCTGGTACCCCGGAGCCCGGTACTCCCTGGCCCTTTGTGTAGCAGAGATTCTGGCTGGCAGAAAACCTTCAACAGTGTGGTTTGGCCTAAGAGGACCGAGTGAAGGAGTTGCCATGGAGGAAATGCCTGATTTCCTCAGTGGAAATATTCTAAACCCAATGGGATGTGATCCTGGACAACCTGCTCTGGTTGACTCTGCTTGAGCAGGGGTTTGGATCAGGTGATCTCAAGAGATCCCTTCAACTGTGAGCCTGTGATTTGGCAGGAATATTTGAAATAGAAGAAAAGTGGGAGTCTCTGGGTATTTTTTTTTCCTCTGCTGTCCTGGAATCCAAGCACAGGGGACTCGGTGAATGCCCCCAGGTGCCCTGTGAGCACGGTGGTGTTGTGCCCAGTGCCACCTAGGGGTCTAGTTCCACACGAGTTCAGAGTGCCAAGGAATTTCCCCTGGCGTTCTCCACTTGCAAGGATTCTGGACACACAGCTCCCTGTCTGGAAACCTTTTCCTCCTCCTCCTCCTCACTTTGCCTGCCAAACCTCATCTGAAATGGGAGAAATGAACAGCCAGCCTTCGGCAGCATCTCCCTATGGCTTTGTGCACCCATCAGCCGTGTCTGGTGACACTCAGGGCATCCTGCTTGTCCACAGGGGGCTGTGAGAGGCCACTCAGCCCCGTGTGCGTTCAGCCCAGCTATTCTCACAGCCCAGGATGCTGTTTTCCTCTTCCTACGCTGCCTGGGCGTCCCAGGGGCCATATAGGAACTCACCCACACTTGCCTTTATTTTTAGAGGCTAGTTTCTCAGCTTCCCTGGGGGTCTTGAAGAGGACAGGCTCACTGGCAGGGCTCTGGCCTTGGATGCTGATGGACTGGACATGCACAATGTACTCAGTGTCCTCCTCTAGGTCCCAGAGGGCACAGGAGCGGGTGGTGGTGTTCACCTCCTGGATGAAGCGCAGCATCCGCACGTCCTTCTTCTGGAAGCCGAGAGAGGAGAGCACAGAGTGGTGGAGAGGCCTCCCGTGTGCCCTGCTGTCATCTAAGACCACTGCTTCTTGCCCTGTCCACCACGGACGTGGAGACCGTCGGACCCTCTCCTCTCTGCAGCCACCAATACGTGAAATGCTGCTGCAAAGAGGACGGGAAGCCAAGTCCCCTTGCAGACCACGAGGGACAGGACGAGAAGGAATGGGCTTAAACTGCAGCAGGAGGGTTTAGAAACGGAGGGGACCTGGGGTGGAGATGAACACGGCTCAGACTGGGTAACTGTAGGCACCGTACCTGTTGGGAAATTGCAAATCCAATGACAACTTCATCTTCCAGAACATCCCAAGTCACAACGGCCGAGTTGGCTTTCAGGTGTTTGACCGTGACATTTACCGGAGCCGACGGGCTGTCTGCAAGGAGGGAGAGCAGAGCCTTTACGGGGACCAGTCACAGCCACAGGCAGGAGACAGAGCGAGGAAGGGAAGGAGTGGGAGAGGACCTTGCTCAGGGTCCTCCCTCTGTACGGGTCCGCGTACGGCACCTGGAAATTGCAGGGACTCCACGTCTTAACTACTGGTGAGGTTCAATATGAGTGGCATTAGACACGCAGGAAATAACTGACCCTTGGGAAGTGTTTCTTTCGCCACAGCAGACCACTGACTAGCTCATTCATCCCATTCATCTCATCCTTCCCAGCCACGTACCACATTTTCTCTCTCGTTTCCTATTATGGTCTGGCAGCGACAGCTGGGAGGAAACGCAAGATCAGCCTGGGAAGTATGAAAGCAGAATGCTCTGATGAGCACTCTGGAGGTTTGAAATTCAGGAGTAGTAAATGGGAGTGTTTCTTTTGCTTTTCCCTGTTAGCTTGACATAAAATCTTTCATACACATTTTGTGGCCCGTGAGCTGTCACTCAGATGGTCGGAGGACATCCAGCAACCACCCGCTCACGGCCAACAGGCCAGGCCAGGCTGCGGTGGCACCGAGGGACCGTTGTCACGTGAAAAGGGCAGGCCATGAAAACAGCAGCTTGAGGCTCCATGTTTGTTCCCAACTCCAGAGCCCATCTCGAGTTTCTGTCTGCAGGGAGGACCTGCGTGGACTTGCCAAGGAGAGCTGGGCTCTGAAGGACCAGCTGGACTCCTGCACATCCTCCCGGGGAGCCTCTTCCCAAGGGAGCCGCACGGCCAAAGCCCTTCTTGGCATCTGGAGGGGAAGGTTTTCCTCGCTGGCTTGGCACAGCCCTCCCAGTGCTCCGTGCAGCAGGTTGGGCTCCCGTGTCCTTTCTCCTCTGGTCAAATTTAGTTCACAATCTCCGGTTTGTGCTCTGAACCCGGAGGCAATAACCACTAACAAGACTGCTCAGACTCGGGCCGCCCCTGGGAGGTCAGTGGGGTGAGGTGGAGTCATTTTTTCTGTCAGAAGACTACTTCTGTTGCTCTGTAGCCCTTGCACAACGCTGTCCTTGTGGGGCCGGGGCCGAGGTCAACGGTAAAAGAAGGCTGCATGTGTGCCTGTCTCCGGTAACACTTGTCGGATTTATAGGCAGCCCCAGACGCCTGGACGTGGCTGAAAATATTCTAGCTGTAGTGTCAGTGTCTCCTAACAACTGACTTCACTCCTGGCGAATGTCCCCCGGGATCAGAGAAAATAACGGCAGCGCAAAATTCCCCAGCTGAAGGTCAGTGCTGTTTCACACTCAGCAGAGCGATGGTTTTATCCCGCTCCCTCCTCCCCAAACAACACCCAGAGCCCGGCCTTCAGAGCTCCCTTTGCTAGCAGGTGGGAGACCCACACCCACCAGTGACACCATTAGGAATGGGATGTCTGGACAAGCCGTTGGGACTCAGGCTGATTGGAGCGAGTCCTTCAGGGGGCAGAAAGGTCACTGAAAGAGGCATGGCTAAATTCCCACGACTTTGGGGCTTTAGAAGGAGGAGCAGCAAGCAGAGGTGGTCTCCAGGATTTCATAGGGGGAGCAGGAGATCTCTGGAGTAGATGATCAAGTCAGGGTTGACCCCGACTCTCATCTCTGAGGGGCTGGTCTTCACGAAAGGGGGAAGCAGTCTCCAGCCAACTCTTGGAGAGCAGAGACATTTCTCATCCTCACCCCGTGCTGCAGCAGCAAGGCCAAGGACAAGCCGAGCAGGGGAGATGGATCATCCTCCCCAGCCTGAACACCAGCACCTTCCAGACTCAGCTCCCTGCTGTGACACGAGGAAGGGACGTGGGTCTGCAGCTCCTCACCTTTCCCCGTGACTGAAGCCGTGTGCAGACAAGAGTAGGGTCTAATTTTAGGAAGGGGCAGTCAGCAGACGGGAATGCGTACGGGAAGGTCTGTGAGTCACGCCTGATGAATTTGCTAGAACACAGGGAGGACATGACGGAGTTGAGAGATGGGAGACAAAACAGTCTCCAGCTGCAGCCGGGCACTTCGCCCTTCTCCAAGTACAGCTGTACAGTTAAATCCCACCATGGTTGTCTTTCCTGGGTATTTTTAGGAGATCATTTTTTTTTTTAGGTGCTACCACTGATTTACCCAGCCTGGGTTGAGGAGGCCTTTGAATGGAGATGAATTAACTCCCCAGGAACAGAGAGCAGAGTATCGGGGAAGAAGCTTCAGGCTGGGAAAAGGGAACATGCAGAACACACCACACTTGGTGCCCGCATCTCCTTTGCAAGTTGTGACCTTGAGGGAGGCAGAGCATAAAAAGTGTCTTAAATTTCCTGATGACCTAAAACGTGGGGGAGTTGGGAAGACCTGGTAGAGCTGGAGGAGAGCAAACAACTTCTCTGGGAACTGATGAGAGGGGGTGGAGGGCTGCCAGGCAGAAGGGAAGCGCTCGGCAAAGCTGCAACCCAGGGCTCAGAGCCCGCAGAGCGGGACTCTGAGTGTGGGCAGGAGAGAAATCAGCCAGTGGGGATGGTCGAGAGCGCTCTAGAAAACCCCTTTGTAGTGATACCTGAGAGACGGGGGTGCAAGTCAGCAGATAAACCTGAAATGTAGGACAGCGGATCGGAGTGTGCCTTGCCCTTCCCTACCACAGCTTAGGAGTAGCTACACGTAAATCAGTGGTGTCAAACCAGTATAAAGGTGATAGGAAAAGCGAGTTAAGCATGGGCTGCTAGAGAAATACAAAGACAGGAAAATCAGTTTCCTGCTCCCAGAGATGAGTGAATAATTTAGAACCGAAATTTTAATCCCTGAGGATGCTGTTCTCCCCGCTCCCGGGAGATGCACGATGAGATCATGACTTTCTATCAGCACCGTTCCAAGATACTCCACACCGCTTTTGGCTCCCTGGGCCAGTTGCAGCTCTTTGTGGTGCCAGCCCAGCCTAGGGCAGGTGGAAAAGATGCAATTTCTCTTTCCCAGCTGGCTGGAGGGGGTCAGCATCTCTAGCAGGGCCTTGAGGTGCCAAATCCTAACGTCTGATCCTTTCCAGAGTCATATAAAACTCCTGGGAACTTTGCTTC